>JBCJKH010011543.1:0-27729 GCA_039877255.1 Loriculus beryllinus | reverse complement strand
TTGCTCCAACCCAGGTGTAGGACCTTGCACTTGTCATGGTTAAACTTCATGAGGTTGGCATCAGCCCAGCTCACAAGCGTGGCAAGGTCCCTCTGGATGGCATTCCTTCCCTCCAGCGTATCCACCGAACCACACAGCTTGGTGACATCTTTTTCAACCCAAATCTTCAGATTTAGCTTTAAAAGAGCTCTATCAAATAAATTCAGCATTTCACAGCAAGATATGGAATCATAGAATAATAGAATAGTTAGGGTTGGAAAGGTCCTTAAGAACATCTGGTTCCAACTCCCCTCCAATGAGCAGGGACACCTCCTACTAAATCACTAAACCTTGTCACCCAAGTCTCTGTCCAACCTGGCCTTGAACACCATTTGTCATACAAATCTACAAAGAAAAAAATCAGTTTAGAAACATGGAAGCAAAGAACCCTCCTTTCTCTAGTCAGTTAAAATGTTCAAAATAGTTCAGGGATTCAGTAATACCAGACATTTTTAGGTTTTGAACCTGTGAGATGTAACATGCAGCCTCAACTTAGCAGCACATTGGTGCTCTGTGTTCATATTGTCAAAAAAACACAAATATTCTTTTCAAAGAAAAGATGCTTTCTCCCTTTCTGGGCAAAATTTGAGCTCACATCTTGTGTAATGGTGTCTTGTGGGTCTAATTTTCACATGCTAATCTCAAATGTAGGCACACTTACAGCTGTAGAAATGGGATTAAAAAAAATCAATGCAAAATATAGCACACTTCCAAAGACCAAATCATGGCAGAACACAGCAACTAGAATCTTCAAGGAACCCTGGGGAAGTTCTTTTCCCCATTTCTGCTGCCGCTCATCATGAACAGCTTGGTTTTCCTTTACAAATTTCATTCCTTACTCTGCCAAAAGACTGCTGGCAAACATTTTTTCACATGAAACAGGCAGTCTGCAATTAAACACTTGTAGATAGCTGAACTCAGTGAGTTATGAATGCTCTGGGACATATAAACAATCCTACAAGAATCGCTTCCATGATTTGAGTCAACAAAGTGAATGAGTTCTAAGCATAAATTAATAAAGTCTGTAAGACAACATAGCTACGCTTCTCTCTCATTGAAATGGTATTATGAAAATACTGCACTTTCACAATATTTTTTAAAAGGTGGGAAATCACAAGAAAAGGCCATTTTTCATGTTTTACTGAAGATGTAAAAGTTAATGTACCTCTAAGCACAGCTTAGGCTAAAGAGAAAGTGTGAAACCTGTAGAAAAAGCTGTTAATTCTTCTGGAAGCAGGATCTAAATATTTTTCCCTTTTTCTCCCCAGATAATACCATCCCACATTTCTGCATATCCTGAGAGACCATTCAATTTCCACTCTTTAGTCAGGTGGACCAGCTGCTAACTTTTTTGTCATGACTGTTTCTTGTGCATCACAGAAGCTTTAGAGCAGCAGATGAAAGACTCAAGGAACTTTTACATTGTTTGGCTGAGAAGTGGAGTGGAGCATTTGTGAGTACTGTGCCATGTACAGTTGCTTTTTGGATCCAATACTGTTTTCACATTGTGAAGATCTATCAGCGTTGGACCAGTCAGGGTATTCTTCTTGGCCAATCCTTAGAATATTCAGCAATATGTCCCATTGTACAAGTGCAAGTCTCCCCTACTGATTCCTGTTTCTGAGCAGCCAATGCATCAGCTCAAGTTCCAATGAGATGTTGACTGTAGTCTGCAGGTGTAAATGTAAGCATAATGCTCCTGCCTCTCCCTAGAAAAGCAGCATGACTCCAGCCTAAGAATACACACCAGCTCATGTAGGAGCAAGCTTAAAAAAGGCTGGGAAACATTGAATATTTGGGTTTGATTTATAAAAAAATATTTTGACATTTCTAAACTGATTTTTTTCTAAGCATACTGGTCTCTGAAAATGCCAATTTGGGATGAAAATAGTTTTGAAAATATCAGCTTTTTTCCCTAGGAAGGAAATTTCATCTGTCAAATAGCTGTAACATCCAAAACTAGTCAAGGGCAGAAATAAGTAGGAAACACATGCCCTAAATACGTACCTCTTTGTTTATTGCTGAACCCAAGGAATTTAGCTCAAATGGGAACCATTTGGATTGGGCTGCTTGCATCTTTTTTTAATGGCCTAATTTTGCAGCAGTAGCCATGACTATCATAACAACGAAAACAAAGAAAAATATAGAGTTGGACTCAGAATTAGTACATTCTCTTTGCTCATAAGGGAGAAATCCAACCCAAACCTTCAGTCCCAAACACATTGCTGAATTTTCAGGAGTTTTGACTGGGGATTCATAGTTTCTAACTCAAGTTCATCTTTGCTACCAATTGTTATCATATATCGTTATGACAATCACCCTGCAGGCTTCTATATTTATCTAGCAGGCTTATGCTCTACACCACCTTGGAGTTGCAAAGTAGAGGAAAAGTGTCTTTAAGCCAAATTCTTTGTCCTCATAATTTTGGCAGCATCAGGAGATTCTGAATTAACTGTTGTAGTTAAGCCAATGTTTAGCTACATGCTGCTCTGATTTTTTACTTTCCTACACTAGGAGTGATCACTGCCAGTTTCAGTAGGAAACCTGCTTTGTCCTTTCAACCCAGTGGTAACAGGGTCTACTGAGTGTCTGCCTCCCTCCTATTCCTAATGCCAGGGCCTGTACAATTCCCTGCATGGGTTTCACTGTCAGCAGCTCTGTTCAATAGTTGCAGCAGAGGACTTTTCCCCCAGCTATATACAGAGATTTACATTCCTTGTTTATTAATGTACTGAACAGCAGCCAGAAGTGTTAAAGTGTGTGACTCACCAACCTGCCTGATCTTTTCTTAAGGTAAGGAAACTTTTTTTGCCTCTCAAATAAAAAGAGAGAGAATATGAAAGAACAACAAACAAAACTGCATAGGCATGACACAACCATGTATGGATCTGTGAAAGTGGAGGTGCTAATATTATATTGCCTTCTTACCAAGGCGTCAGGCTTTGATCATGTTCACATACAAATTTAAAAATTTCTCAACATTTCAGCTGAGGGTGATAGGTAATAGACCTTCTGCTTGTGAAGGAGCCTTCTCTTTCTCCTCCTTTCCACTCCTTCAAGGTCTTTTGCAAAGTAGTTTTGTAGTTATTTCTGTTCCTGTTAGATGAATCATTTATCTTCCACCTGTTGGGCTTCTGCTTTCTTTTCTCACTTGAAATAATAAATGTCTTTGAATAAGGGTTTCTTGATTTACAGTAGGGTTAACATTTGCACTGGGGAAATACTTTAAGCAGAAGATTATTGCTAACAACCCTTATTTTCTGAAAGAAAAGTAAGTTGTTTCTTGGCAGCACCATCTGTGAGAAATGGGATCCTCCCAAACATTTGGGAAAAATCCCTACTGCCAGCTCCCACACATCACATTATTTTTCCCCCTGTAATGTGTCTTTTCTTAAACTAATAAGTAAATGTGAAGATGTAGAAACAGAGTTAACTGCAAACCTTACTCATGTGCTCACCAACCTGGATGTAAGAGCCACAGCAGTGCTGAAATGCCGGGAACACTAGCCTTGCTGAGATCCCCTAGTATGGGATGGCTGTCCAAGTATCATACACATATATAATAGCATGTCAGAGCTAGCCCATTCCTATCTGTGGAAAGCTGTGAGAATACAGTTTATTACGGTGGAAAGATTGATCTCTTAGATGAAAATCTCAGTGAGGTTTGAGACTGTTCAGAATTCAGAGTAAAATGCAGGGTGATATTAGCTGTATCCCTGGCATCAGCACCTTGATCCTGTAGTACAACATAGAGCTCAATGTGCTGGGATCTTTAGAGTAAAGGCTGCTATACTGTGTTTCTGGCCAAACTTTCTGATACTCTTTTGTTCCACTCTGTTCATGGGTTATTTCTTTATTTTCAGGAACAAAAGGAAGGAACTGGTGAGTTTTTGAAGCTTGAAACAGGTCAACTGTGCGAGAGGGAGACAGATGATGGACACAGCCACAGCACTGCCTGTTCCTCCTCAGCTCCCTCCCTCTGACTTAAAAACTGCTCAGAAAAACAGAAGAGGAACTGCAAGAGCTTGAGGTGCCAGGGAGTGAAAAGACTGATTTTTAATTGAATTAATTTTCTATGCAGAATTTGAAAGATAAAGTGGAAATTAAATATTTGGAAGAAAGGCTAATTCTTTTCAGCTCTCCTGAGAAATAGGGAGAAATGGAGCATGAGCTTCTTGCTTGGAAGTGCCTCTTCTGTAAGGGATCAGAGAAAATTTTAAGGGACATATTGGAGCTGTGATGGATGACTTGTGGTTGTGACTTTTCAGCAGAGAGAAGGAAAGGATGCTTTTAATTTCAGGTTCATGGAAAAATCTCATAAAAGAAGGAAAAGAATGGTAAACATGAACATGAAATGACTCAAGGGATTTAAAATGCAATGCAAAGCCTAAGTAGTAAGTAGTCATGAGAAGCTGGTCTGATATAAATGGCTTTAGGAATCTGAGAGGGAAAAATACATTACATTTGAGATGTTAAACCCAAGTCCTAAATAAATGCTTGAGAGACTCACTGCATTATGTATTTCTGCTACTATTTTCATAAACTTCCTTTCCAGAAGAGTCTGTTCTGGACAGCACATCTGACCTGCTGCGTAACTCACACCATACAGTTTCAGCCAGTCTTTTCTGCATTAAACCAGAAACTCGTAGTTGAGTTAGATGTGGCCAATTGTGTTTGGTGTTAAAATCCCAAGCTGAACTTTGTTTCAATTGCCAGCCACTGGGCCTTCATATGCCTTTGACTACTAGATTTAAGATCTCTTTAGTCCTAATTATTGACCTTTCTTTTTGATATATTATCCCTGGCTCCCCACATTCCATCCACAGAATGTAAATGTTAGTGCGGAGTAGAAAGTGGGAGAAGAAACTTCCTCTATTCACACAGATGTTGTCCACTGTCTGGCACGCTGAAATATCTGGTTTAACAAATAAAGTAAGCTGCAGAAGATAACAGTTTGAGGAATAGAACTGTAGTGCATGAAAATGTTTTCCCTACTTAAATATGACCCCCATGAGAATTAGTGATGTTTCTGGAACAAGAAAGACCATAGCTGATCATGATTATTTAAAATCAATTACTTCATCAATAACAATAACTATTAAAAATCAGTGAGAGGGTTTTATTACTTTGACTATCCTATGTCTCTATCTACCCGCATAGCATTAAAAAAAAAAAAAAAAAACAAAAACCAACAAACTTTTAAAGATAAGTGAGAGAAAGGAAAAATTGTCCAGTATTTTGTGTTCAGACTTGTTGAAAAATTTAGTGGCAACTCTGTACTTGGCATGGGTTTGGAGTCAAACTTATTTTACACAGCCCATAAATTACAGTATAATATGTCAAATTGTAACAGACTGATTTAAGTCATGCTTATTTGAAATAATTTTTGTGGGCTTTTTTTGTGCAAATTTCTTGTGTCTACCTCTCCAAACTGAATATAAATTTTTGTATGACCTATTTTCATTTTTTTTAATGAAACTTTGGGATTATATCTACTTAAAAGATACAATTCTAGTTTCAACCACACATATCAAAGTTTTGCTACTACAGATTTTTCCCTGCAAACAGCACTATAGTTCTTCTCTGTATTATTATTCTTGAAAAAGAAGTATGCATCTTATTTATTTTTTTTTTTTCAGAATCCTTCTAGGAAAACAACTCACATCTGACATGAATATTTTCACCTTACTCTGTAAAAATAACTAGTATTAGTATGAGATAATAATTATGAGCTTTTAAACTCATGTTAAAATGGCTCAGACAGTGCAGACACTGCAGCCTGGACAGATGCCTAATAACATGCAGCCATGTTTCCTGACAAATCTCTACACAGCCACAGATGAGTCTGAAAAAAGCACAGCAATAAATTCCTGCAGATGGATAGAGATAAAAAATAACAATAGTACCTTAAGAAAAAGAAGCAACATCAGGTGTGTGTAAGGTTTGGTTGGGGTTTTTTGTCATCTTCAGTACTGATAGCAAGCATTATCTGCATCTGCAGATCAGATGCTGTGAAATTATTCACACTCTTTAAGGGGAGGTATCTTTGAAGTTTCTTCTCATCACTGAAGAGGATTTCCGCTCTATGGATTTCATTATTGGAAGGTGCCTCCTGCAAGAACTTTTCATTATTCACCCCCCAGTATGCCCTGCAAGATCTTCCCATCAGCATGTTACCTATTGTCAGCTTTCCTATAGAATTCAATGAGAGATGGGGAGAAAGCCATCCACTGCTGAAGGCAAACTGCCCATGTTCTGCACCAGTAACATCATATTGAACTGTGGGCAAATTGCTCTTATGGAGGATATAGGATAACAGAACTAAATTGGATGAATATGGTGATAAAACATTTTATTAATTTAAAATATCTCTTGTGTCGTCTTCTTCCAGGACTGTTTTCAGATTGCTAGAGTGCCTTGACCTATAAACTCATTGCTTGCCTTCATTAATGCTTTGACAGAGTTGCTATAGAAAAAGGCATACACAAAAATCACAATAACTACTTTTGCTTGCCCAGTTTATTGACTCTTTATTGTGGCCAAAAATAGAGATGAAGTATTATGTTTGTTTATGGTGTTAACTGCTTACCTGTTGGTCATTGATTCACTCTGCTGTTTAGTCACTTTTTTAGTCCACAAGAAAATAAAAGTGGAAGAAAACTATTCAAACATTGCAGCTTTATATAGCTGCACTTCCATTGTCATAAGAACTATATTGAAATTCTTTAAACAATAAATTTCACTGAAAAAAATTACAGCTTTTGAGACTGTCATTTTTGCATACTTTACATCACCAGCCATCACAGTTTCAATGAACTCACCCAGGCTCCTTCTCTGACTGTATGGGCAAGCTCAACATGAGGGAATGACAACCATAATTGTCTGTTTTGGGCCCCTCTGCAAAGGGATCATTACAAGCAGCAGGTCTTTTGCTTTCTTCCTCATATGGTGTGTGCTGTAAGCAAAAGAAACTGTATTAAAAACTTACCAAAATTTCCTTCTTTTTGACTCCACTCACAAGGTCCTGAACACATGGTAGAGCTCAGCAGAGGGGTGATGCTGATGTCAGAAGAAAGACATCAGTGTTTATAGTGAATTACTCTTCCCTGCTGTTTAGCAAATCACTTACAAGCTGATCTTGATTTCTTCACATGGTTTTGACATTTTTCAGTATTAGCCTGGATAATTACCTGAGAGCATGTCTGATCTGCTGTTTGTCCTGATGGCTCAGTAGTCAACTTTTGTGTTCTGCCGCTGGTCACTTAATTAATGGAAGACCATTTTTTTCTGACTGAAAAATAGATATATTTCTAATAGGAATTCTGAAGGGAATAAGCAGGTGGAGTAAAATTTAAGGAACTTGTAGGATTAAGGAAAATTTTGTAGGTTGTTGCAGTTCTATTATTCCTCACAAATCTCAGTATGGCATCATAAGTAAAAGCAAATTGTGCTGCTGCTTTTTATTAATGAAAATATTAACAAATGTGAACAAGGAAGATTTTTTTTATTGTTTTCACTTTCTCATCTCTAGCCAAAGCACTTTTCTTGCACTGTCCTCAGCATCTGCAACTGGATACTTCTGGAATGATCTTGTTGAAGTGGAGAGGCATCATTTACATTTTAAAAATATACAGTAAGAAAGAGGGTGGGCTTCTGAGCTCTCTGAAGAAATAATACTAGTTCCTTCTTGAAGAGATGTGGGCTTTTTGTCAGTTGTCTCTCAGCCCAGAAGGCTGTGGCACAGGCTTGTTTTGATCTTCAGACACACCCCAGCATTTTCCAGTCATTATCAGAATTACATCAGCCACATTTCTTAGATTTGCTCTGGATTGTGTCTTGCCCCACTCTACTTTTCACTAGGAAGGCATTGTCCTTGACCTGTTTGAGAAGTTAGTGACTTTTCACTATTGTAGTAAAAAACACTCACATGCTCTTACAAATATTGATGCTACTTGTGCATTCTCTTCTTTGTCATGCAAATAAGAGAAAGACTCTTATCCCTTCCTTCTAGTCTGACAAATCTGAACTGCTTTATTTTGCCATTGCATTTAGGATGCTGGTTATATTTTTGTATGTGTTCAATTGGACTAAGAATTTTCAGTTGGTGTTTTCTCTAAGAACTGCTATATTTTAATTCTCTTCCCTTTTCTGAGGCTCTATCTTACAGTTGAATTTCTGCTTTCATCTTGACTAGATTAACTGTACAGTCTAAATTCATATAGTCTCAGCATCCTGCTCGGAAGCCAGCAGCTGAAATCCTGCTTGGAAGCTACAGTTCACTGCCTACAGGGAATGCCCTCTATTCTAGCAGTGCTTTGTCATCTATTTTACTTTTTAGTGTGTGTTTGAGGGGGGAACCCTCATATTGCTGTTGCCTTTGTGTTTTGTTTTGGGTTTTTTACTTCTTATTCACGAAATCTGTGTGAAAGATGGCAAATATGGGGTTTTATTCCTGAAGAACATGCTGAAAGCTTATTTCTCTGTTTAACAATAAACTTTAATTTTCCCTTGGAAATGGATTTGATCAATGTGATTCTGTATTCCAAACTGGAAGATGATGTGGATCCTTTGGCTATTACTGATGCTTGTTAAATGCCCACTTAAGAGAGTTTCTTTTCACTTTTGCAATTCTTTATGCCCTATATATAATTTTATCTTGATTTCTTTCATCAGAAGTGATCTTGAATACATTGACCTGAAAAGCCTTGCTGATGAAAGTCTGTTGAAATACAAACACTAATGTAAGATTGTGCCTTCTCTTTGACACTATTGCTGTGGAATATCCACTGGAATGCCCATTAAGCGATGGTGTGAGGAGGGTATAGATGAATCAAAAAGTGTCAGAGACTCAAAGAAGCTCCTCTGGCTGAAGCAGGAAATATGTGCAGGAAATACATATGGTAGCTAAACAATGTTGTAGAAATATGCAGGACATGGTAATAGATTATAAACAGTAGAGCGGTTATACTGGACATAATGGAGTGAGAGGGAGCAGCACTAATGGTCTTTTTGCTCATGCCAGAAACCTGACTTTTGTTGAAACCCTAGTGACTCCCAATCTCATAAGAAAGCTTGAACTTGATGAAAGAGGACATTTTGATGAAATTTTATTTAATTGACAGTACTTTGAAATGCTTAAATAACAAGTTAAAGTTTCTGACTTCAGAGAACATTGACAGAGTAACTAACATTCTTAGGCAGAAAATGTAGTAACCAGGATGTTAGCTGATCTGGAATTGTTCCTAGCACTTTTCAATAAGGAAGCTCAAATTTTTAGAACACTATGTAGTTCAGAAGCAATCACTGGATGTTCTGCTGGGTTTTATTTAATCCCTGGTTGGACTTGTTCATCTCCATTTAGTAGAAATGCATACAGACTAAAAATAAGCAAAGGATGTGCTATGATTATCATGTTAATCCGAGGGCTTTATTTTCATCCTGTTTTCACTCTCTCTGTCTTACATGTACACATTGTCACAGCTCAGACAAGTCAGCACTTCAGTGAAAGGGCTTTTCTTTGGTAACATCTTGGTATATGTTCTGTATATCTATTTTTGATGGATAACATTCATACATAAATACTTTTTGCTCAAAAAGAATATAAATATAACAAAAGCAAGTATCATGTTATTTGCCCACCTTCTCCCTATTTAGTTAACATATGAACTGTTTGTACTTCTGGCATTTCCAGGGACTCCTGATCTTTGCCCATGGACCCACTATACAAGCACTAACCAAACATACAGTAAGAAGACAATCTCTGGGTCAGAATTCAGGGCTGTGGGCAAGTGAAGGAAAAGCCAACACATTGGGATTTCTTGAATAGGACATTAATCTATTCTTACAGCATTGTGTATTTCAGCCATTTCATATTTTTTATTTAATTTACAGTTCATAAATACTTTGTGCTGGAACAAAAAGTTCCATGTTACAAAGCCAAATGTCATCAAAGGTATTTGAATTATTTCTGGCCACTTTCACTGTGAAACTTGTATTTAATTGTCATAGCATCTTTTAAATATACCTTATCACTATGTTTCTGTTGTGTTTCTCATCAAAACTAATAAACTGTCTTTATGGGCCATGCATAACATTCACAGAG
The DNA here is from genome assembly GCA_039877255.1 of Loriculus beryllinus. Lineage (NCBI taxonomy): Eukaryota > Metazoa > Chordata > Aves > Psittaciformes > Psittacidae > Loriculus > Loriculus beryllinus. The sequence goes on along the minus strand of JBCJKH010011543.1, from coordinate 17,588 downwards.
AAGGAAATGGGTCAAATTGATGGTACATTTTAATAGGTATATTACAAAACTTTTGCATGTCATCTAAACCCCCTGATTCTTCTTTAGCTAACATGTAAATGCAACTGAGTGCTTCTGCGTATAAATGATGGCCTGAAGCAAATACTGCCAGAACATGCATTTGAGAGAAATTAGTATTTTTCACACATATTCCAATTTGAAAAGGTTTTGCTGAAATACCTTATTTTCAGCAAAATACTAATGTTGAAATACTTTATTTTCTGAAATACTGTATTTTCTCTGCTTGACATTTTGCTTAGGATCACCTGAAGCAGCAAACCGTTGTAGTCACCCTCAATGTTAGTCCATACCTAGGGTCCTTCGAATTCGTGTTGCCTGTTCTACATATGCAACATAATTCAAGGGCCCAGGGATCTCAGTGTCGACAAGTATTGTCAATATATATACATATATATATATATATACATATGTATATATATACACTGAATTGAGTGAAAATACTAGTTGCTGTTGAAGACACTGAGAAACAGTCAAATCCCTGGAAGCAGAAAGAGGAAATGACAGTGACCTCTATCACAAACACCAGCAATACAGGGTAGGAAAAGAGCATAAATAACCAGCTAAGTCTCATGCACAAATGAAATAACACTGAATACAACATGGGGACTGAGGTAGCAAATTGGGTAGAGAGGGGAAGAGAGGGTGAATTTTGTTATTTGATTCCTTCTGTATTCAGAGTAACATAACTGCACTTTGTGAGAAGCCACAGCTGTTGGGAAGGAATGAAAGAAATGGCTGACCACTATTGTCAAAGAAAAAGGTGACAACACATTTATAACTGTCTGCCAAAAATGCTTTGTTGATAAAGAGCTTTTCGTGCTCATTTGATATTTCTGCCTCCTGAGAAAAATTAACCAATGAATCTCTGAGTGGAAATATGCAGTTTTCTAGGATAAGTCATAAATGTTCCTTTACGAATATTCAGGAATTCAGTGAAAGCAGTAGTTTTCCACAGACAAGACAGATGATGAGGTAAAAATCAGAGATTATTTTATTTTTCTGATTTCATTTTTTAAGTCAGATTTGTAAATATAAAGCATTTGGAAGAAGATTCAAGTTGCTAAATAACATGAATTACTATTTTATTACTTTGCTGAGAAAAATAAACTGTATTGCAGATATTTCTGCCAACAGCTTAGAAAAACTAATAAGATTCTGAAAGTTATGGAATAAATTCGACCTTATTTAAATAATTTCCACTTTAATGAAAACAAAACAAAACAATAAAGAAGGGAAAAAAAACCATCCTCTCTGCCTTGATGACGTAGCTACCAAATTTAGGCACTGGATGTATGCAATTACATCACTGGGAATCTCTAATGTGAGACTTTGGTACATTCCAGTCTTGGTCCTTGCTCAGGGGATATGAACACTGTGTTCATGCACAGGTGTTCTCCATCTATGGCTGGAAATTCCAGCTTGCACAGATTCCCAGCCAACCTCTGCATGGGTGCATCTCAGCCCTCAGTACGTAACTGGGACAGACAGCACCACCACAGGTTGTTCTGCCAGGAGCCTTCCTTTGGGAATGTCAGGAATGCCCTCAGCATTTATTCAGCAGGAAGCTATTGGCTAAAAGCACACAGCAGCAATTGCGTGTGTTTCTTTAGCAAAGAAATTTGGGTCTCTTCAAAACAGAGATGTGCTTCTTAGTTATGTGGGTAGACAATTTGTTTGCAGTGATATTAACTCTTTTAAACAGAGATCAGCATTTGTATATCTATTTTTACTGTTTGTATCTTGCATAGAAACTAATATCTTTTAGGCCCACTGTAGCTGATATGTATTTGGAAATAATTTCAATATATTGGAATCTAACAATAGTTACAATGATGAATTATTGTGGGAATGGCAGATCAGAATTATAAGAAGTGATAAGTTTAAAAACTTTTTTTTTACTGTCTTGTGTTAAAAAAAAATAAATTAAAAAATCTTAAATATCAAGATAATGAGTGATTCATATAGGTATATGATGCTGGACAGCCAATAGTGAGGAAGGACCAGAAATTTACTTCTGAGACCAAGTCATGATCCATTTAGAATGTGAATATGGTTTGACAGTGAAAAAGATAATAAATCTTTAACTTTGGGTGTTGTTTTTTTTCTTTTTTAATGAGGAAAACTTTGTATTAGCAGGTGTATATATTAAGTCATCAAGAGGTGTAAAACTTTGAGGCTGCCCATCAGCAGCTCTATTAGGAAAATGATTAAAAAAATCCAGACAAATATTCAGCATCTTACAAAAGTGCGTTCCTATGGCTTCCTTGGGGCTTGTTACTGCAAGTGCTGAGCACTTCAGCCTAAAAGCACTAGTCCTATTAACTTCAATGGTATTAATTACATGTGTAAATCTAAACAAGCCCTTAAATTGTCTGAAGATTTGCCACCTTCCAAGTTCAAGCATCTGCAGCAGGTATGATGCCAACAGTAGTGTATGTGTACAGCACAGGACACAGACAGAACTGGATAGACTATTGGCTAAAACTATTTTTTCTGTCCTTTTCTGAGCTAGAATTATCCCAAGAGATTTTATGAATTAAGACCATACTCAAAGGTAGCTGTTTGTGAGGCACATATACATTGCTCCTTTCTCATTGCAGTATGTAGTATGCACTTCTAGCACATAATTTCTTACCATGATGGAAGACTTATATGCATTCTACATATATTTTTGGCTGATAAGCTGACTGCCAAGCCTGAAAAGGCAAGATTCTGCATAAAAAACTATAGTACCGCACTGTCATCTCTGCATGAATGCATCTTTAATTATGCATTTAACAACTGGAATTTGTGGATAGGATAGCAGAGAACAGCTGTACTCTCTGAAGTTAGCGTCCTGCTGTAACTGCCTGTTGTAGACTACCATGATTTTGCTTCTTTACCCTGCAACTTTTAGGCTAGTGTCGAATTCAGGTGTTTCCTTCCTTGCTTTTGAATCATTCCTCCTCCATCACACCCCTTTCCCCCTGGAGAAGAATCTAGCAGTGCAGCTGTTGTCATGAAAATGCTATGCACTTTTACCTAAGTTTATTTCCTACATTTATACATATATGTGTGTTTGTGAGTGTACGCATGCATTTTTAAAAATGTGCATATTTCTGTGTACAGAGTAAAGCTGAAATGATATAGAACACACTGCAGAGGCTTTCACTTTACCACAGAAGCAGTGTATAGTATTCTTCACATATATAAACAGTGACCTAGGGCCTGACCTAGGGTTAAAACTTCAATGAATATCCAACTACCTAAATAATTGCTTTATTTTAACTGGTCTGATACACTGCCAATTCCACATAATTTGACTGAAAGCCTGGTATTTTACAGATATGGTGTTTATGTGCCCAAATAGAAAAGAAAAAATTTAGCTTTTGGCCAATAGCTACAATATGCATATACATATTATATACACATATACATATGTGTGTATGCACTGACTCTAACGATTACGTCTCCAATTTCTGTATAGCCAGTGGTTTGAGAAAACTGATTCTTACTCCTGGGCTGAAAGTATGTACTTCATGTTTCATCTTTCCTGGAATTAATTCCTACCAAAAATTTCTGATTACACTGGGTTTCCTCTGAGACAGTAGAACAGTAGGCCATGAATGATTGAAATTTAACTAACTGGACCACTGAAACAATCAAGTGCTCCTTTGCTGTTAGCTTTTGTTTAGTTTGACAGACCAAAAAAAAGGCATTAGGAAACTGGTATTTTTATTTAATTAATTATGAGCCAAGTTACATCATCTTTGCCATCTCTTTTATCACTGGCAGAAATTCATGTATTTTATCATTTATTAATAGAATGGTGAACAGTTAACACACAATTCTTTATAGGAGAATAGTCTCATGTGGTCTTCATTTTCTGGTTTGGAATCACAGAAAGATTACTGCTGGCATTTTACTAAAAAGACTGATACATCTTTGAAGTGGAATGAAGCCTCTGTCATCATGTCCTACCAAATAACACTACAAATCCTGATTAAACACTTTTCATGAATTTTCTTTAATAGGCTTCAATTTTAAAGTAGGAAAAAGAATGTAAGGTAATGATTTGAAAAGATAAAATACCACATGCTGTTTTGCAGGAACTGCATGGTAACACTAAGGGAACGTGCTAACTCTGCAGGAAGCAAAAGTATCCAAGCAATAAATTGTGTCATCACTATCTCTGTTATCTCTTAATAAATATGGAAAGAATATTGCAAATATCTCACCAGACATATTCTCTTTATTGAATAAAGTGAAGTAGACATGAGAATTGCTGCTTCATTTGGCATTTTCTTGTGAAAACAATTTGCAAGGTTTTATATTTACCATAGGTTGCTTTGCAAATATAACCATCTCCTCATAATTCAGAAAGAGAAAGAGCTGTATTTTGCTTTTTGTGTGTGCCTGCATGACATGCACATATATCGAATATCTTATTCGTCTCAGACTCCTATTCTCAACCAGCTATTCCTGGCTACTGGTCAATGTAGGTTGAGTATTGATTCTGTATGCTGGTAAGGAGTGTTGTTTGTTTTATGATATACACAATGACATTGATGAACAGGCCAAAGGAAAAGAAATAAAACTGTTGTATCCACTCTCATCCTAACTGCATGCCAGAGGCTTTATAGGGCTGGTTTTACTACATCTATCCAGCTTTAACCCACCCTGGTTTGCTGGCTCAGTTGTATTGACAATATAGCAAAGAGGAAATAACAGTTCAGAAGCTCCAAGGTGCAACTTTAGTATTATTTATATTCTTAGTATAATTGAGACAGAAAACAAGTGTCATTACAGGAACAATAAAACTGGAAAATGTTATAGATTAGAAAGCAGTTCCAGAGCATGGATTTCTTAAAGTTAGGGCAACACATACCATACATACTCAAGCATACAACTGTAAGATGAATACAGAAACAGAACTGTAAGTTTAAAAAGATCTCTGAAGTTCATTAGGCTATTGTACTGCTCAGAGCTTGCCCATTGTACAGCGTCAGAAAAGCATCCTTTAAATCAGGCCTAAAGACCACTTTTATGTCAGACCAGTTCTGTAGAGTATTAAAGAGTGAATTATTTTCCACATAGTTAAGGGATTCAGAGAACACTACAGAATTACTGAAGTGATATAATACAAAAGAAGAGTAAAACAACAGAGAAATTGTTACTGCTGTCATGTTGTTTCTGAGCTACAATACAGTAAGTAAAAAAACAATTTAGCTTGTTTCCAGGAGTAGTATCCAAGTAACAGTAAAAATATAGTAGCTCTTACCATTTGTTAAAAATCAAAACAGCAGACAAACCACATAACATCAGCCTCCATATGTACTAGATGAAGCATAAGCTGTGAATGCTTCAGCAAAATAACAGATACCTTAGATGCATAAAAATATTCCATTCTACAGTATAGATTATTTTTATGCCATCTGACAGAATTAAAATCATCTATGCTGACTTTGGGTAGCACAGTAACCTTTTTCATCGTTTAAGAATGTTTGAGATACACTAATAATGGGAGAAATCCAGGTGATCTTAGAGAGTGGCATGGAATAATATCTTGTTATAGACCTTTTATAGGTTTGGCTGCATCTACTCACATAGTAAAAGACAAAACCAAGATGGTCTGGAACACAGATCTGTAAAAATGGCTACTGCCTTAACTGTTGGTTGGGTACAACCAACAGGAAAATAATAAAAAGATGTAAAACATCTGCTTTTATATGAGACATTACTTCAGAAATTGCCAGACTTGCCCAGAGCTGAAGTTCAGTCAAGCATTTTCCTTCTACCTGCTTGAAATCTAAAATGTATGGATAGAATTACAAGGATAAAGGGAAGCCAAGAAAGTTTTGTCTTGAGTTTTCCACACACTTGTACTTTCTTTCTTGGAAATGCAGGTGATCTTGCTATAAATGTATGGCAAACAGCATCTAATAAAAAATATCTACATACATCCATCTGGTTTCAGTATTAAATAACATTTATATAACATGCAGCAGCTTTATTGTTCAGTGAAGGATACTATGATACCGGAATAGTGAGTATTCCAATGCTACTTTTGAGGACTTAAAAATTTCATCTGACATTCTGAGTATATCTGGAATAGGTGCTGGTCCTGTTCATTATTAGTATTTGCTTCATACTGAAGGACTGAAACATGCTGTATTCTGTTCACCTCATCTCAGAAGCAATGTTTCTCAAATCTGACATTATGTGACAATAAAAAAAGAAAAAGATGATTTTAGTTTAGTCTATCTTATTTTGTATTCTGTTAATTTATGAGAAATGCACAACAAAAAAAATCATTCTTAGTGACTGTACTGCAGGCTACACTGAGATAGCATATCCTCTGCCTAAAAGTTTACTTCTCTTTCTCCTATGTTTTGTCATGGAATTTTGTATGTTTTTAGTGCTGCCTATCTAACTTATTTTTTTCAGTACCTTTGTCCTGGTACCTTCCTTTTAACTGGAAGGTTAATGATGGAGTAGGAAATACTTGCTCCAAAAAGCAGAAACTGAGCTCTTCCAAAAGTTTGCAATGTGAAAAAAATATTCTCTCCCTTTTAATGTGGTTTGTTGAAACTTGTTTTCTTTCATGTTTTATAATAAGCTGTGGCATTTAATGATGCCTTCAATAAACATCACTAACATTTTTTCCTCTTTAGATGCCAATGATTAATGTTTTGTATGTATTCAAAGAATTTGTTTTATGCCACAACCACAACTACAGCTTCCCACAAAAACAATTCCTAGTTAAACCCTCTATTTACTTTAGTGTTTATTTGATGATCAGTTGTCTATTGTCTTGCAAGCAACAAAGTGAGCATGTTCATCAATTAATGGATATATTTAGATACTCTTCTTAAAAAATTCATCCCCTTTGTTTGGTTAGTAAGGAGAAAAGAGAATCTTAAATGCATGCCAGCAATAGAAGCTGAAAACAGTTTCTTCATGCTGCTCATTTTTAAAAATAGGTTGGTAAAATGAGACGTGTCAGGGTGCTGCAGTCAGGTCACAGTCAAGGCCATGCTGTACTCATTTTTTCTGTTAGACAGCAGTGGTCCTCAGGGTTTGTCAAGGCAGGAATAGCATTTATGGACATTTCCAGGCCAAATGTGTCAGATGTTTGTGGTTGAAGAGCTAGGCCTAAATGATCAAGTGTTGCCATTTGCGCACATCTGATATTCAGACTTGGTGTAATTCATCATGCTAAGCAGGTAGTGTGTTCTACAAAAACAAAACATTATGCTTCTTTAGTGCATCCTGACCTTTTCAGCTAACCTTGCTATGGAGGCTATGACGCACACTAATGATGTCTTCCCCACCTGACACAACAACGTCAGTGCATGCTTCAGGAAGAGTTTCTTCACAGTAAATATGTTCCTGTTCCAGTAAATCTCAAATGAGAGAAATGAATCTTTTCTAGATGCATGAGCGTAGAGGGAGGAATTTAAACAGAAAGCAGAGTTGTTGACTATTCATCAGGGAAACATTTTATATACACAGTTAGGATTTCTTTACCAAGCTTGTACATTAGCATATTCAATTTAAGCTGTGCAGAACTCACTTCCCAAATATTGTACAGTCCAGTGTCATTTCCCTGACCTGGTTTTTCTTTTAGGATATAGCAAAAGGGTAAAAGCTTCTCACTTCCCATATTACCTGACTGCTACCTTTGTGGCAAGGATGAGAAACTTACAGCTGATCAACCTTTACTTCTTACAAGTTACCACATAATTTTGGGGGATATTAAAATCAGATGCCATGAAGAAGCAGGAAAAAGTATAACCTGGTAACAGTATTTGAAGGGTTTCTTCAGTCATCAAGAAAGAATAGGGTCTTCAGACATGCTCTATGGCAACTCATAAAAAGAATGTGCAAAATGTACAAACAAGAGCAAAGCCAGGATGAGGCCCTGACATGTTGGGGGCTATGTCCTTAGCCAGAGAAAAATTTACTGGCTTTCATGCACTAGAGAGGACATGTACAGTGCCAGTTCATAATCTCAGCTGCACCAGTTCACACTCTTGAAATTACATTTCTTTCAGGTACTGATAGATTTGGACCTGATTTCAAGTTACAAGGATGTGTTTTTCAGGCATATGATTTTAAAATGTTTCAACAACACAACTTTTAAATAAGCAGAAAGCAAAAGAGTTAATAGATTTTCCACTTATTTTCATCAAGCTCAGTGGCAAGTAAACTCTCAACTCAGCTGTCAAGCAGACAGCAGCTTAGCTTTGAAATGATGGAAGGTGGAACCTGTTCATTTCCTTGCATGTCCTTTTATGGCCAACAGTTCATTCTCTAAAAATAGGACTTTGGAAAAAGTTAGAAATGTTTCAATTGATTCAGGTCTCCCTTGTAAATCAGGAATTTACTTCACTGATATAAACAGCCTTAGCATCATGCAATTGATTAAATCAGACTACAATTGGTGCTCTGCATTTATATTGGCTTGAATAGTCTCACATACTTTTTTTTTAATTCAGCAGTATCCAGAGTTTGCATTGTTTGCATGACTTTATATCTACAAACTGCAACAAGGAATTTGTCAGGGGTCAAAATGATTTAATATTGAAAAGCAAATTATTACATCTGAAAGGATGCTGTCCATCTTCAGAGAGCTTCTGTGATTTATATCTAAAAATAAAAAAGAGTAGCTGAAAATAATATGCTACACCAAACCCCAGTAACTTTGTCTCTCATATTCTCAGTCTTTCTTGTTTTGCTTGGAAACTCCATACATGGAATTTTATCTATAAATCAAACTCCTAGAAATAAACTTGCTGAAATCACAATCAGAGTCAAATATTTATGTGATGATTTTTTTGTGGGAAGTTCAGTAAATATGTTGTCATCAGCTAGGTTCTCAAGAAAACATCCCAGGAAAAATATGATTCAGTCATGGACAAGAATATTATGCTTGACAAAACAGCCACCTAGCAGGTCTGCACAGGAGCACCTCCATTGTGCTACCCAGTTTTTAAAACTTTCATAGTATGCTCTTATTCCTTTGACACTTAACATAGTTGACACTTGGACAGTCTTTTGCACACTTTATCTGCCTTCATTCCCATACTGACCCCATTTACTTCTTTTCTTATGCTCTTCTCCCTATGCTTTGTATCATTTAAGCTTGATGATTTCTTGTCTTTTATCTTAATCACCTTGTCTTCTCCCAGTACCAAAAAATCAGACCTCTTTTTCATACCCTCCTTCTATGATCTTCCCCTTTTATTGTTTTGCCTCACTCTTTCCCTTCCAAATCCTCCTTTCTCTACCATTCCTGTTCCTACTTCCATCTTTATCACCTTTCCACACTTTATACCTATCCATTTCTTATCATCCCTTCTCTGACTGTATCTTAGCTGCTTGCTCCGTGACTAATAAAATTTTAGTTATCCATATTTTCTCTATAGCTTATTCTTTCTTTCTTCCCTTCTTAGTTTATGGGTTTGCTTTTGCGCACTTTCTCCTCACGTCCTCTGCCATGGATCAGGTTAGGTACTGGTATATATGCCAAAAGCCGTTGTCCTGATACTGGCTGATGGATTCCTTTCACTTCTTCAGCAATCTCTCTCTTCAACAGCCCTCTCTTTTCCACCTCTTCTGAGGTGTTTGGGTCCTCATTTTCTGCTTCCATACACTGGCTAGCATCTGAGCCATGTTCAGAGGGGCTACTGCAATATAGGTAAACACATGGATAAATAAATAAATAGCATACATCATATATTCACTGTGAGGCAACAATCAGCTGCCATTTTTAAAGTTTTTGTAAAATGTCTCAAATGGCTAATGGTTACACATAAATTGGCATTTAGAGCACACAGGAAGAGTGAGGGATTAAGCTTTGCACTGAGCGTTTTACAAAGATAGGCAACATTGCTCCAGGCTGGGATTCTCTCAGTTTTTGTGAGATATCTGAATACCAAGAGAAACAGGAACTGATTTTGTATCTTAGCAAATAAGCAATGAAAAGGAAATGGAAATAGTAAAATTGCAGTGAAAACCACTGGCCTGAAAGTTTGTGTGGTTGCATACAAAGCTTTAACTGCACTGTCAGTGAAAAGCTCTGCTCACATTCGGCTGTTGATAAAAAACCAAATAAGATGTCAGACTTTATGAGGAATTAGACAGGAATGAATATGGAAAAATATATAACTCTATGGTCTAAAGTAATGGTACAGCTTCACAAATATTGTGATTAATTTTTCATATTCCATCTCAAAAAAAGAAGATTGCAGAATTCTAGTAAGTCTAATAAAGAAAAGAGCAGATAAACTGCTCTTTAAAGTTTATAGACTGCAGAGCTTCAGAGTGGTTGCTGCCTATGTGGGAACAGAAGCCAGTATTTTGATCAGAACCTTTCCTAAACACAAGTGTGGATATTTAGGTGTGCACACAATCTATTAGTTTGGTGAGGTTTAAAGGCACTTTAAAGATGCTTTGAGAGAAAAGGTATAAATGTAGATTAATAAACTCTGCCTACTCATAATAGCTATCTGAATTTTGTCATTTTTCCAGATTTCCAGGGAAGGAGCAGCTTAGTGTTTAACTGCGTATTTACATAAAGCTTTTCCATGATACTTCTCATTCCTAAGAAATAAAGCATGCCTGTTTAGAAAAATTCTGAAGCACATTCCTTTAAATTTTCATCTTTAACCTCTTCCTTGCTTTCTATTTGTATTACAGAAATGCAAAGCTAAAAAGCTCAGCAAATCTGTGTAACTGAGATGCAGCCAACTGTTTCACATTCATTCTCGTGTTCTCATTGTTTGTTTCAGCAACTCTTCTTTGAGAGTCACAAACTTTCACACTTCCAGTCTAAATTCATTCTTTATTCTTCATATTGTATGTCTCTTCCTTCCTTACTGATGCTTATTTTGGCTTAGCTTCAAGAAAACAACTGTACATCTTCTCTACTTTTGTTTCGCTAGATTCGATAAACTGTGTAATTTTGTTCTAGTCCCCCAAGTTTCTTCAAACAGAGAGGAGCATAACTGCACCTTTTTTTTTTTTTTTTGGATTTGGTATCCCAGTGCTGTGTGTAAAAACATTAATACCTTCTATTGAAAATGCCTCTCTTAGTACATCCTCGTTGATTCTATGATTCTGTGAAAGAATATTTTGTATTAATCAATCACAAAAATTTTGTCTTCTTTTATTTGCTTGAACTTTACCCCAGCCCATTTGATGAGGCATTTCAATGCAGGCCACAGTGTTTCAGCTCACATATATTTATTTTTAACTACTAAGCCTTGTATGGGAAAGTTGCGAGCTGGTAACTTTCTGTTAGTCACAAGCCCCCAGTGGATTTTATTAATAAATTGTTTGTTGTTGCCATAAAATACAAAATCACTGACAATATTAAATCACTAATTCCTCTCACTACTACTTGTCTGTCAGCAGCTGAACTGTTAGTAGCTGAAAACTTGGTTTGTAACTGCAACTATACTTTAGTTTAGCAAAGCAGCTAATAGGGTTCTGCTAATACAAAGGTTTGCTTCAACAGTCCCTATGAGCTCAGCCTAGCCATAATATGGTAAAATATCTTCATTTTTTTGCCCTAACAAAACTTGTGAGAACTAATGTGTCAATGATGCATTAAATTTTATGTATTTTTAACTTATAAAAGAAAAGCCAATTGCCTGAAAGTCTAAAGGAGTCCCTTAAGATTGAAAATATAGAGAAAACAACCCTATCCAGTGTCTGTTTCCATACGGAATGAAAAATAGTTTACAATACTTCAGATAACTCCCCGGTCTTGTTAAACTTAACAGTGCCATTCCATTCAATGCTGTGGTAGACATAAATGATACAATAATAAAAAGAAATCGTCACAGCAGGAATCCTAGTAAACATCTGTTGCATTTTGAACTCCAAGTCAGAACAACAAAGACATCAGCACAGCTGTAAAATGTCACTTAAATAGAAGGCCCATGAATTCCTTTCTAGCTGAGTCAATGAATAGGTAATGATTGCATGTTTAATCACCAGTCAAGAAGTTAAGAGTGACAAACACAACCAGTTGCATAAGGAAAGAAATATCCTACATTACAGGAGAGTGCTATAAAGGTACATTCTGAGAGCTTTCTTATTCCCCAGTGAACAAGTCACAAACTTTCTAGCAGAGAAGGTTGAGTCATCCTGTACCAAGTGATCTAAACTTTGTTTTGGAGAAATGTGTGTCTTGTAATTGTTTTTTCACTTTTTGTATCATGGTTTTCCATTTGGATTGGCACTAGAGTTGGCAATTCAGAGATAGCTAGGGAATAAACTTATAGCCCTTGGAATACGAGCAAAGGAAACAAACTTAATCACTTTATGCCAGTTTTCTGATTTTACTACTACAACAGAAAAGTTCAAAAGCTGATTAGGGAAGATCCAAATGAGAAGGCAGAATATTACCGAAAGCCAAATCTTAAGGTGCTCATGGCTAAAAACAAAAATTCTATTAAACAGTATACTTATGCTTGGATAATTCAGCAGACTTAGAATCGGATTACACTTCATAATTCATAAAATTATAATTACTGCATACAACTGTATACAAAGATCAAATAAAGAAGTTAGGTGGTACCACAGTAATTGAGAAAAAGGTCTAATGCAACCTCTTAGCAGAGAAGAGTTTGGACTTAGTTTCCAGCTTCAGAGACTCACACACATTCCAGTAATTGCCATTAAAAACATTTATCTAATCAAAGCAATCTGCACACTAACCAATGTTTTCTAAGATATCTCTAAGAACAGCTTTTCAAATCAGTACTGATGTAAAATCCTTACACAATAAAAATTGCTCTCTTCCTAAAAAGTTAACTTGAATTTGGCTTAAAAGAAATGTACTTTTCCATAATACAGAACATATATGAAATCCGTGATGGAGAAATATACATGGGAGTTTGCAAGTTTAAGTGTTGAAGGCCGGCCAGGCTGGATGGGGATTTGAGCAACCTATCTAGCGAAAGATGTCCCTGGCCATGGTAGGTGGGTTGGACTAGATGATCTTCAAAGGTCCCTTCCAACCCAAATCATTCAATGATGCTCTGATTCTATGGAGTCTAGAGTAGAACAAAAGAAATACACACCTTTCTGCTTTTCACTGTCTGAAGTCAAATGCTTCAGGAACAGGCACATGAAATAAACAAGACTGAAATTCATTATGGAAGGAAAAGCAAAGAAACCTCTTCTAGCTAGAGGTTTATTAGTTTGTCTCTTTAAATCAATGATACTTGAAGCAAGCACATTGAAGATTTAAAAAGTGAAGACTATTCCAAGTAGATAACTCATTGAGCAAAAAAAGCAAGCACACAACTAAAGAAATGTAATGAATCTGGTCTATCATCAACTCAGACTATTATGCTTATGCTGCCTACCAGCCTGTATGTGGAATATAAAATATCAATGGCAGCTCCCACAGTAGGCTACAGGAATAAATCCACTGATGTCAAAGATACAGCTTATTTTATAACTGATGTTAAAAAAAAATATATAATTCTAAGGCCCTATTTAGCAGTTGTGCAAATATCATACTATTAAGTATTGTTTCCGCAGAGTGGTTTGGGGGTCCAAGCGATGCTTTGGCAAAGCCCTTGCATGGAGGGCTGGCTGCCAAGAGCAGCTGTGCAGTGACAAGTCTGGAATGTCCTCTGAGTAACGCTGGCTGCAAACCTCTAAGGACTGTGAGGGTGGGAGGTTCTTGAACAGTTTGAGAAATATGAAAGCCCCATTCAATAATTAAAAAAATAAAATAATTATTAGTCATATAAGAAGGAAACATGAAAATAACCTTGTAACAATGTTGCTGTTTTTCGCCCTAGAAAAACAAATCACATATGTGTTCAGTATGCCTCCTCTAAAGTTCACTTTTTCCGATTGGTAACTTCATGAGGGTGGGGTTCAAATAGCATATCAAAATTTAGTAGGTTAAATTGCATTCAGGATTCTGATCTTTTTCTAACAAAATATAGCTTCATATTCATACACAATACTATATAGTATTCCAACTTCCTTGTTAGCTGGAATTAGAAATTTCCATATATTTCAGAAGTGTTATGTGCTGTGTACACTCCTCGTTCTGCTCTCTAGGCTCAATACGTAAGGACGCTGGTTGAGCAATGAGGTTAATCACGGTAACATCTGTTTAAGTCTAGTTCTCAGATACATAGAAACAAATTCTGTGTCAATGTCCTGATTTGCTGTTTTGAAGTCTAGTAAGAGAACATGCATTTCAGCCCAAAGACACCTTCAGAGAAAAAAAAGCAACAACCTATACCACAAAAGCCTTTTGAAGAGAAGTGATACAGAATGTATTCACTTGGAGTCCTCCACCAACTTCTACTTTCAACTGTATCGTATACATTCAATATAAAGTAGAAATGGACAGAAATTGGCAGGTCATGAAGAGAGACTATTAGTGTGAAATAAATGTTTCCTGGAAACAGAAAGTTTCTGATTATTCCCAAAAGTTAATGGACAAAAATTCATGAGCTTCTGTTGCAACATAGCATCGTTTAGATACATATGTTTTAATTACAGGCAACAAAACATCTCTCCACCCAGAAAATGCTATGAAAACTGATATAATTCAGTGTTACTGTACAGCAACTTTACTGAAACAGAAAGATAATGTATTTGCTTGTTTTATCATATTCCCATGGGCTTTGTGGGTAAGCACCTGTCATAAGTCCTTTCATGCGTGCAGCACAGGTTCATTACCTTGTACAAAGATTATTGTACTAAGTAACTGCACCTGTACTGAGTAACAAAACAGAAGTTCTGTTGATGAACAGGAACTATTCTGAGTAGTTGTAGTGTAGTGATGTATTCAGGTAGTGATATAAAGTAGTGTAGTTTGGAGTAGTGTAGTGACCTACAGTGATATATTCAGGAAAGACCCTGAATTTAAAACTAGAGTTCAGCTGACTATGTCTGAAACTAGGAGGTACAAGTGTTTAGTGAAGAGTGATCTTCCTCCTATAGTTTTTAATGAATTGTTCCACAAAATTAAATTTTAGTAAGTTAAATTGTAAGGGGTTTCTCCTACTTTTGATAGATTGATTTTAAGAAAAATTTTCTACAAACTTATGTTCCTTTATGTGTTACAAGACTCCATGTACCAATTTAAGGCATTAGCAGGTGTATCAGTTGATGTGTAATCTGCTGAAATTAGCTTGTTTGAAACCAGCCGCAGTACAGACACACCTCCCTCACCACAAAATGCCATCAGCCAAGGCTATCACTGCTATATCTGCAGCTGTTCTCTTGCTGCTTCAGATGGAGAGTAACTAAAAAGGTATCAGATGTGTCCTATTTCTTAAAATTGCAACATTGTATAGTGCAAAATTTTTTAGCTCAGATGTATTTGCACATATAAGACTAAAAAGGTGTAAAGCTCATTATTTCATTGAGAATTGCAGTATTTCTGCTTGCCTCCCCCTACTACATTCAACACTGGGCTTGGAAAGAGGCTATTAGGAGCTTTCTGTGTTGTAACAGCCATTTGTAGGATAAAGCAAAAGGGTGTATAAATGATGTAGCTGACCTGATCTGAACTCTGAGAAACAAGAATTGAATTAATGTCAATTAAATTGTTCAGTAGTATTTCATTTTACACTGGCCATTTGAGGGTGATACATGGAAGTTTATCATGAAATTGCAAAACAAAACAAAACAAAATATTAGTGAAAATTAACAAGCCTTTTGACATGAGATACATATGAGTCATTTCTTATAAGGAGATAATTTATTGTTAGAAATTTAAATACTGAAAATGTAAAAAAAATCCTTTCTGCATTCTATGCATGAATGTTATTTTCTGAAGACATTGAGACTATTAATGTTTGCAACATAGCTGTATCTTAAAACCTTAAATGCAACAAAATTCCAAGTTATAATATTAAATGCCATCTGATATCTAGTGTTATGTTTGTTTACTCTTTTGAGCACCAGGGAGCTCTATAGGAACTGTACCTCAAAGAAACATCCTATATTCAAGATGCTGGTCTCCCAAAATGTTGAAGACAACCCCATCAGCATTGCCAGTTCTTCCACACTGACATCTTCATGCAGGTGCTACACGTGGGAAGTATGTGGTCATAGTTTCAGCTTTGCTGAGAGAGCTAATTGACTTTCACACAGGATTTTGATATTTCGAAATCTGGGCTTGTTCCAGGTTGGAACAAAAGCCAAACATTTCGTAATTATCTGTGGAAGGCAATAAAGCTTCATTGTGGGAGCAGGTCATCCGCTAGACTTCCCCAAAGCATTGGTCCTGTGAGTACTGAGCTCTTTTCAACCTTCTAGGGTTGCCCTAGAAGGTTACCTTTGGCAGACCTGCACCAGACCTGCACCCTTCAGCTGCTGGAGCCCCAGCCCCAGAGCTGTTACCTGGCTGCCTGGCTTCAAGGGAACCAGGGGAAAATGCCAACGTCTCAGCAAAACATTTCAATCTGTCTGAACCAGCAAACTTCTACCAGAAAATGTTTTGTCAGAACTTTTCCAGTCTATTCCATTTTTAATTACGAGCTTATGTTTTACTGTAAAGCAGATTACTGTGGTGTGTACCATGTTCCTGGGTTACAACAGCAGTAGGTATTTAAAAAGCACGCGTGTGTGCGTGGAGGGAGGTCTCAGTCCTCTCCGTCCTAACTTTGAACCATATAAGCAAAAAAAATTCTTCTTGCTTTAGAATTCTTCCACATAAATTAAATGGATGTTAAAACTGCTTATAACCTCTTCCACACTGGCACAGGGTTCTGAGAAAAAACTGCATCAGAAATAGTATCAGCCTGCAGCAGGAGCACTAATGAGAATGGTCTGGCCCAGAACAGGCAGCAGCAGCTGAATCCTGGTCACACAGAATAGTTTGTGTAGCGTATGACGGAAATTTCTCACTTGTGGTAGTGAAGGAGAACTGCTTCAGTGCACTAAAATAATTAAATCTAACTTTGTGAACCCAGTTCTCATATCTTTACAAACTCTTAATGACAGTTTATCTTTATTGTTATTTAAGAGTGATGGTTATGAACATTTGAATGTATTTTTCCTCCTTGCAAACTAGAAAATTAGCATGACCCAGCAGGATGCAGACTGAAAACATGCAAGACAGACTTGGCCTTTAGAGCCATGTAGCTCCTTCCATGTTCTTAACCTTTTGTTTCATTGCTGTTGATACATTTAGTGGAGAAAGAATAACAGAGTATAAAGTACACAGATCTTTGGGATACACAGCAAAATTCCCAATGGACTGCCTAATGGAATCCTTTTCTTTTTTTGTTTCCTGTCAAAAAGGTGAAAAATACTGAGATCGAACTTTTAAAAATAGAAGATTATTTTTTTTTAGTGCATAACACTTATCCAAGCTATTGTGTGGTGGTTTTAACCTGTGGTTGTCATGGTTTAAGCTTTAAGCCCAACCGGTATCTCAGAACTATGCAGCCACTCGCTCGCTCCCCCCCCTTCCTCCTCCTGCTCCCGGAGAGGTGGGAAGGAGAATTGAAAGACTGTAACTCCCACAGGTTGAGATAAGAGCAGTCCAG
>JBCJKH010011541.1:0-24563 GCA_039877255.1 Loriculus beryllinus | reverse complement strand
GTTTAGTGTGAGGTGTCCCTGCTTATGGCAGGGGGGTTGGAACTGGATGACCTTAAGGTCCTTTCCAACCCTAACTATTCTGATTCTATGATTCTATGTGTTATGAATACATGGCAGGAAGAAAGAGCAGAATAATTGATTTTAACACAACACTGAATGTGTGTGGATTAAAAGCAAGATGTAGGCCAACACAATGCTGTCTTAACAGGCAATTACAGTAGATCAGGTAACAAACAGCATATATTCAGGTTTTGTTTCTTGTGCTTCAATAGGACAGTTACACAGTACCTGTACTATTTGGTGTTGGAGTCTGATTTCCAAGTGATGCTACTACAGGTCCCACTGGCAAAGATGAGGGTCGCTGCTCTGACTTGCACAACTGAGCAGGTTCTAGGGGATATTTTGATATGTTAAACCCAAATTTCACATTTAAATATGAGAATTACACTTTTGTTGGGAAGGAGATAACACATTACTTCACCTTCAAAAACATAATCCTTTTCTGTAAAAGCCAAGCAGACTGAAAAACATGTTTCCATCACTGCTATCTAGCTCTAGTTTATTATTCAGCAGAGAAAGCTTTAAAAAAATTGCAGATATTGACTTAAAAAGCATTTATTTTTTCTAAAAATTACAGAAGCTATTCAAGATTACGCAGCCCCTCCATCACTGCAGCTGCTCTGCTCATGAACATTTCTACTGAGGTTCTTTTCTGTACACCATACCTGGAGGTATAACTGCTTGGGAAGGCATTGTGTTGATCACTGACTGTTCCAGAGGACTGGGCTGATATACTGCGTCAACTGGGTTTATAGTGCTCTGAGACAAAAGAAAAGCACATTTTTTTCTCAGTTAAACCCCCCCCTAAATGATAAAGCATAGATAGCAATAACATTGTGAACACAAGAAATGCCCAAATGCAAGATAGTGAGTTCCTGAGAAAGTAAAACACAAATTGACAGTTGAGGACATGAGAAATACTTTCAAAGTGGTAACACTTTAATTCATTGCACAGATTTGATACTAAACTGAATTTGCTACAGATCTGAATTGTGTTATAAAGAGTTCTTCTTTCAGGTTTTAGCTTCTGCTATTCTGTCCAATGTCCCTTAATGAATGTCCATGCAAAGAGTGGAAAGTAAGATGCAAATTATCTGCAAGAATTAAGATGGATAATCTGTATTTTTAGACCCTTTTTTATTTCCAAAAAGGTTAATTTGTCCAGACCATAGTAAATCAACCCATATTACAACACGAATCATCAGCATGCTGACAGCCATGAAGTGGCTTAGTTGCCGAAACTCTTTCTAATGAGAAGTGACAGTTTTCAGTAGAGGACATTTCAGTCTGCTTATGAATGTGAGCACTTTGAAAAGGAAGCACCAATTCAACTTGACACTCACAAAAATCACTGACTTCAGTACGTGTTCATGGCTTTTACACAGCAAGCCTCTTGAAAATTGAAACTGCAATGTTGTTTAATCCAAATTAGCATGATTTTTTCCTTGCTTCACTAACCTGCTTGTTGTCACCTAAGCATTGCTTGTTATGTCTGTTCACACACAACAACCAGAACATCTACATAGTTCTGGGTTGTTGACTGGATAAAAGGTATATAAAACCGTTTTCTAGCCATCTTGCAATTTAAAACCACTGATCTATGTCAGAACTGTGAAAATCTTTGCCTCAGTTTGCTAGGAAATCTTGCTGCTGTGCTTAAGCTGAAAAGTATCGAGCACAGAGAAGGTCACAGAATACCAAGTTCTACCTTTTTTAAAAGCAAAACTGCTTTTAAAGTAGATGAAGTTTGCCTTTAAATTTAGTCAGTATGCTCACTCCTATCCTCTTTTTAGATCAATATTTAAAACAGAAGAGTCTTCAACTGTTCTTCCTTTCTTTTAGTCTACTAGCTTCTATTTGCACACAGACTGAGCAAAAGGGGGTCATTTTAACCTTCCTCCTCCCATTTTCCTACAAAAAAAGACTTACTTCTTGCCTCTTTTCCTGGTTAATTGTAATTCTGAACTTTATCCTACATTAAAAATCATTAAAGCGGTGAAGATTATTATTTTTCTAGCACAGGACTAATTTAATTGAAAACAAAACTATCATTCCCTGTTCATCTTTTAAAGATCTCCAGTTTAAAATAAAAGGCATAAAAATTGTTTTCTCCATTTTCAATGATGTTACTAGCTAGTATACAAGTAAATACTCCACTATATATACACTGTTATTCCACTGTATTCCAGCAAAAAAAGAAATCAATGTCTTACACATTACTTCAAGTGCTTGTGAAATTATAATGCAACACAGGTCTCACATACTTCACAGTTTAAAATCATGACCTTATTTCCAGAGTTAAGAAACTTAAGAATCAAGATGGCCCTATGATACACAGGATGCACCTTGCTATCTCTATTTCCCTTAGTTTTTAGGGAAACTAGTAACATATATGATACAGAACACTGCTGTGTTAAAGTGAAAAACAAAGTAACTGTGAATTTGTATGCAGGATTGTAACTTTATCCTTAAACAATTCTCCACGCTGCAGTGGGAACTGGAGTTTCATATTAGATATTTTGGGGTATATCTCTATGGTTTAGAAACAGATGAAGGCAGACCTAAAAGTTTACTACTCTAAGAACAACTTAAAAACAGCCAGGCAGAAACAAAAAGACCATCATCCCACCATGGTATCAAATATTAATCATATTCCTGCCTAAATTTAAAATAAAATCCTGACTTTTAGGTCAAGATAACATTGACCTCAATAGCATGAAAAATTCAGTCTTCCCAATCACTAATGCATCAGTTAATATATTATTACAGAAACACTTTTTTTTTCTCTTCTTATTATAAGCCAACCCACAGATAATTAGAGTAGTGGCTAATCAAATTCACACTACAGTAAGTTGTAATATCTATGTGGAATTTCCAAGGTGCAGATCTAATGTGCATACTACCTCTGCCTCTGGTAGTGTTTAGCTGCATAACTTCTCCTTCCCAGGGCAAGTGACAGAACTTCTCATTGCACTAAGACCTGAATTATGTGGTTATGCACCGAGTAATCGTTCATCTTATTTACAATAAGCACAAAACCAGAATCTGTATGTGCATTTTTACTCCAAAGTTCATACCAGGGAATCATGCTGCTAAAGCTGTATATAATAGAAAGACAAATAAAGCTTGGGAATTATTGTCAGCTGTAATGGAAACACACTGATTTTTTACTTATGTTTTATTGAAACTAATCCCCTATTAAAAGTATCTGAAATGTACTCAAGTGACAAAAAGAGAACGAAGAAAGAGAAGTCACACGTGACTGAAACCAAAGAGGACAGAAGTTACATTAAAAACACAGAAGTTATATTAAAGAAGAAAAATTGCTTAGACAGACATAATACAACTTTGCTTAATTGAGCAGCACTGTAGAAAAGACAAACTACTTGAAGCACAAAGATAGCCGAGTATTTCATACATAAAGATACCTCAGATGGAACACAAAACTGTTTCTATCCCCACCATTTCCCTTTCATCTGTTCACATGGCAGGTTTCTATCTCAGCATTCAGTCGTAACACTGCCATTTAAGATAGTCAGTATAAAACTGATAACTATATTTTCTAAAGGCAAAGGTGTTAGCCAACCTCAGAAGCTAATGAACCAACAGTAATTTTAACAAGACACTGGAAGCAGTAAATCAGAGAAAGGAAGAAGTATGTTGCAAAATGAGTGGAAATTCAGGTCTCTGTTCACATGTTCTGCAGAATTAAAGGGAGATAAAGATTAGATTTAAACTTACTATAAGTCCATCTGCGTGCTGCTCCTCATTATTTTGGTCCTTAAGGAAAGAATGTTCAAAATATCAACATAACAATCTTGTATGACTTATCAGTTGTGTTAAGCGAGAACAGCAAGTTTCTCTCAGGAACCTTTACAGTTTCAGCCATAAAATGTTCCTCCTCATGTGATACAGTAACTAAACTTAGAAGAAACAATTCTATACATAGTCACTGCACCCCTGAAGATCAGTGTGTGTTGAGGATCCGTCCACACAAGTTCGACCAGTTTTAAAAATATCCGTTCTGCACTGCATAATACAGTTACACTTTACAATATAGGCTCTTCCCAAGCAACTAAGAGGCCCCTGCAAACATGGTCTGCAGCACCAGTGAGTCCCTGAAAACCAAAAGGCATGAAGCTCTCAGTTTCTTAAGTACTGCGATTAGCATACAGGTCAAGTTTCCAAAGGCCCTTTTTGCTTTTGAAAGATAAAAGTGCCTGTATATGTTAAATGCGTTTAACTTCTGCTTTCTCGCATCCCCTAGATTTATAAATGGTTTTATTTACAATCTAGGATTTTGGGGTTTTTGCCTAGAAGCATATGGGAAAGAGCAGGCAACGTATGCAATAAAGCTGTCATCAGTGGAAATTACACTAGCAACAGACAAGTTACAGCAATCTACACTTAGCATAGGTTTAACACTGTACAGCAACAGTGTAAGTTTCACTGAACACTAAACCAAATCATGTCCCTTGCAAAGTTCACATTAGCTAGTGTATCTATGTTCAGTGTAAACCTTAGGACTTGTCTACAGAGTATTTTCCCAGATTCCCATTTGTTAAAGTTAAGAGGAACAAGAGAAAAAAAAAAAGAAGCTGTAGATAGTATTAAGAAAGTTGGTACATCCTTATGCTTTGATACCTTATACAGTCTTCCTTAGGTTATATAGCTGGCAAATAGGTGCTCAAATTTCATGTCTGCTAGTTGACATTTCTTAAGCAAGATTTTCTATGACACAAATGACACTAAGGACAAAGAGTTCCACTGGGTTGCAAACCATTGAGTCCAAATATGTAATGTTTTACATATAAAATCTCCACATGATGCTAACATCTGTAAGACTTAAGAAATACAACACAAATATGCTGCACTTGTACTGAAGCTTGCTATCCTTCCTCAGTAATGCACAATCAACAATGGCATGTTGGTGAAGTAATAAGGAAGGCAGAAATGCCACAAAAGTAGGCAAGCAAGACTGATGAGAAACAGTGAAGTGAAAATGGGAAAGCAAAGATGGAAAACTAAATATCTAAATTAAAAACCAAATATCTAAATTATAAAAGCTACTTCTTAAAACACGTATTTCTAAGACTGTAGTCTACCAAACAAACAACAGACCATTACATATATTTTACAACACATAAATCAGCAAAGCTGGACATCTTCAACTGCCATACGTGCAAAGGGGATAACATGAGTCTAATGCTCCACCTATCCATTCCATTTTATTTTTATTACTTTTTGATAAGTGATGTATGTATTACAACATATTCTGATTTAGCTGGCATTTAGTTCATTATTTTGAAAATGCCTTGGGTCACCTCAATTACAAGTGGCATGATTACATGCTTGATTTATGAGTAACTAAGGAAAGTCCAAGTCCTAAAGCAGGCTGTTTTAAGAGTCCATGAAACAGCTCAACTTAACACACATTTAAAATAAAATGGAATCAAACTCCCAAAACATGCCAAAAACCCAGGGCTGCATACCTGTGTGTTTGAAACCAGTTTTATGTTCTGAGAGAGGATAATATCAATGTACAGAAACAACAAGAAGGTAATTGTTAAGTCTGTCTCCTAAGGCACTGTAGAAGTAAAAATGGGGTGCAGGAGTGGTGTTAATATGATTTCTTTTCAGCAGTGTAAGTCAGCAGCCATACCTGCCTTACAGCTTTGGGGGGAAAAAAGCTTGCAGAATCTTTCAAGGTTCTATACCAGAGAACAGAAGGCTTTCAGTCAGACAAAATATATGTTTACATATATACTGGTTCATACACATGCAACATACAGAACTGTAAAAAAGCCCTAAACCCCCTGTATTCTTAATTCCCTACAGCAGTAAGAAATCAGGATAACAACACAGTTTATAGAAAAAGCAGAGGGGAAACAGAACTGCCATGCAGTCAACGAGAATAGTTGCCTGAGAGAGAGAAGATTAAAGATGAAGCAGAGTAAAGGTTGTTAAAACAATGGGAAGACTTAAGAGGGTATTTTTCACTACATGTGTATCAACATCTTCCAATTAGCTGCACATAAACCACTCACTGAAACCACTTTATCTTCAATAGCTCTACAAGAGCTTTAGATATGGTTTAACAAAATACACCAAAAAAACCCATTCCACAATGGATAAGCCCATCTATTTACGCTGGTTAATATTTACTGGTGCTGAAAGGACTTCAAGATCTGTCTAATTTACTGTAACAGAAAGAAAGTCTTAGTATCTGTGCGGATGCAAATTCCACCTACCTTTATGCTTATATGGTAGTTGGAGTAGTAAAGCTCTGAAAAAATGACTACATCTGTCACTACAAGTTCAGTTTTGTCCATTATAAGCAAACCATCTAAACAGCTTCAAAGTATGCTTAGCACCAGTGCAACCATATTTGTCTATCCTCCAATAAACTTACCCATAACAGAATGGAATTTGAGATTCAACAGAAACAAGAAAGCTAACTCAGCCACCTATTACCAGCTTTAATCAAGAACCTGAAAAGTGGATTATAATTCCGACCATGTAGCAGAGCTTTTCTAAAAAGGGAAAAATATTGTAGGAATTAAACCTCTGTGAAAGTAACTTGTAGAGTAACTAACAAAAAAACGAGCAAGACCTTTGTTGTACAAAGTTTCTCCAACAGCTACCTTAATACAGCAAGTCACGTATAGCGGTGTGAGAAAACTGGCAGAAAACCATGTAAACTATCTATGATTGACTCCATCAAATCCCCAAAGAATGACATATAGTCTAACAGTTTCATTGTACTAAAACAATTCTAACTATATCCAGTACTAATTAACAGCAGATTGTTGAGTAGTCACAAGACTTTTCTTGCTATCACTACTGTGAAAGACTCGAATAGTAACACTGCAGGTTAAAGACTGTTCTAAGCTCTAGATTCATGTGGCACTAAACTATGTCAATATACCTTAGTACTTCTAAAATACCATTGGTTTTGTATAAACCTGTTACCTTACCAGCCTTTTCTTCAGAATTTTTAAACTACTGATAAACAATTTAATTTCACAAAATATTCATTCATCCTTTTAGTAAATGACTTTTGATCCTGCAAGGTTCTAAATACTTCAATTTTCACTGGCCTCAAAATTTTGCAACATGTATCTGGCATCTCAAATGAAGCCTAACAGCAGTACTGTATTTGACAGCTGCAGGAAACAAATGGTGATCTAGACTACAGAAAAAAAAGAGTCTACTAAGCCTGTTTCTGAATCAATAGGAATGTGTTCTGATTAAATTCAGCCTTAAATTCAGAAAATACCATAAATTAATGTCTTTGCAAAACACCATCTTCCTTCACTTTGGTTGCAAGACATAAATCAGCAGCTCACAATTAACGTATCCTAAATGCAGTATGTGAAGGCCTGTAAGTTCAGAACTTGACCAAAAGAAGTAAATCCAGGTCTCACCATGTTGTAAAAAGTAACAAAACATTTAAGTGAAAAGCACAAGTGCATCACCCATATTGCATTCTCAATACAAATCTTACTTCAAGAACATCCAACATCATCATGAACTTCAGACCTATGAAAATCTCAACTGGTTTAGCAAGGGTATTTACTATTTGTTGGTCACATTCTTAAATGAAACAGGAAGAAGAGTTTTGTTGCTTCTATTCTGTCACCGTATGTTCATTTAGGTTCTTATTTAGTCTAATAGCCCACTCTGAAAAAGAAAGTTTACCTCAGAAGGAAAGCTGCATCATCAACACAACTGCTACCACAAACATTAACAGGACTGTTTGCTGTAGACCTCAGTATCTCAGAAACTTCATTAAAACAGTAGCATAAATCACCTTACACCATTTTTACTACACATATTTATCTCCTGTATCAGATAAAAGGCACTCCTAGATCAGTTGTTTTCACATAGATTAATGCTGTATAATGAATAGTTGACAGTGTACTTACTTTAGCGATCTGTAGCAACACAATGCAGTGTTTTATTGATTCTACCATGCTCTAAGAAAACAAAAATAACAGGGAAAAGAAACTTGTATTACTGTTATATGATATTTTGTGTTACAGGTATTTGTTATACAGAATATTAACTGAAATAGTGGGTGACAACTAAATGGACACTCAGTTCTGTAGAGCCCTTGCTTTCCCTTCCCCCTTTTTTTCCTCCAGAGACAAAAATACAGCAGTAGAAAACTGAAGTGTCCCAAAGCCACACACAACAAGGCTGTCAGGGTGAAATGTAGGTCAGCTTCAAACAAGTAAACTGTCATGTTGAAAAGAAACTGAGAGAGCTTCTCTTGTTTAGTCTGAAGAAGAAAAGGCTCAGGAGAGCCCTTATCAACGGACATCAACATCTGACTGGGATGGCAGGGTGTAAAGAAAATGGAGCTACACTGTTTTCATTGGTGCCCACTGAGAGGACAACAGGCATCGGCCACACATTTTGCATCAAAATACAGGAAATTCATCTTAAACCCAAGAAAACACTTTTTTTACTCTAGAGATGATCAGACACTGGAACAGGTTGCCCAGGAGTTTGTAGAGCCTCCATCCTTGGAATTACTCAAAACCCAGCTAGACTTGGTCCTGGGCAACCTCCTCTAGCTGACCATGCTATGAGCATGGAGTTGGATTAGGGACCTTCAGAGATTCCTTCCAACCTCAACTGTTCTATGATTCTGTGATGCTAGACATAGATCTGAGTACAGCACCAGAACCAGGCTGCCTCTGCCATCACGCTGTTGGACGTAATATGGATTCCCACTTTTCTGTAAAAAGCTTCAAAAACTTCTCCAAGAAAATAAGGTGAATTTCAGAATCTATATATGATAGATATAAAAACTGAGGAAAACTTACACTAGTTGTTTCTTTGAGACTTTCAATTTTCTGTAAAAGAAAAATCACAATAGTTGGTTAAATTTCCAGCAGCTGGGTACAGACACTGCATCTTGATCTTAAATTGGAGGAGGAAGAAAAAAAGCAACCAACATGTTAAAGACTATTTCTGCATATAGACACAATTTTCATTTAGCAATTGATAAGACACAATCAAACTTCAAGATAATTAAAGCTTAAAGATGACAAGGTTGGGAATTTCTGAGCAGTGACATTATACATATTTACCCATCAAGGTCTACACTTCAGTTTTGCACAACATCAATGAAAATAAAACACAGTGTGAAAACTCCAAGTTCAGTTTGTAGCTTTATATTGTATACTGAATAGTGGCACATGTCAATAATCAATATTACTTGGAATTACCATCATTCAAGTATAATAAACATATGCAGTTAAGCACAGTTTTTAAAAAAATCACAGAAAAAAAAGCACACACATGTTCTTGCTCTTTCTAAGCCTCAAGTGAAAGTGCATCTGGAAATCTGCCCACTTAATTTTATCTAGAAACACTGGTTCATAAAGATTTCCTGTGTGGAATTGCACTTCAAGCATGCAAAAGGCATCTGCATGCCATTCCACACATTAGCATGCGCTGTCCAAGGAGCATATGCATCCTGTTGATGTCCTTGGGTCTGCCTGCAGAAGCCAAAATTATTAAATTGGACTCAGCACTGACCCTCTCCTAATTCAATTACAGGACCTCTGTGCTTTGATTAATATGAGTGTCTTATGTGACTTGTGTCACAGCCTTTTTGATTCTTGAATAATCAAGGTGGTTAAAGGAACCTTTTTCTCCCACAGCTCTGCAAGCCAAATTCTACACTATCAGAGGACAACATGCATCTATAAATCTACAGGAATGAAGTCTCAGCTCATGGATAAAAAGAAAATGACAGCAGTGATGGCTTCCCAGACAATACCTGGGGAAAATTTGTTCAGCTATAATCTGCTCCATACACTACTCATAAGGATGCTATACATTTTCTTTGTGATTAATTGGCAAGAGGTGGACAATCAGCACCCAACCTCAGCCTCTTCCACTGGAAATTTCATGCTGATCTAGGAAATAGCATATCAGAGATGTTATATCACAAAGGTGTATTACATTTACATCAGCTGCTAGCAAAGAAATATGCCACCAGCTACAAATGATATTGTTTTGTGGTTTGTTTTTTTTTTGTTTTTCATGTCTTAACTATACTTTCAGTCCAAATTTTATCAACACATATTGAACAAAGCATTTAAAATATGACAGCAGTGAAGTTTTGATCCTTTCAGCAACCAAAAAGAATAGACAATGTATGCAAACACAGATCTTGTCAGAGGAAAGATTATGCAGCTGAAATAAATCACTCAGTCTCAAAGCTTTATAGCCAACTGCAGGCAGCCATCAGCAGTTTTGATTTTACTTTACCTATTTTTCCCCCAACATTTTATACAGTATTTACAGACCAAATAAACTCTATTTCATTCCCCTCACTGATATCACCTTTGCTGAAAAACTGAAGGTGACATCAAGGCCATATAATGGAGTTCAGTCACACTGTTTTTCCCCTACCCATTGGTAATTTCCTGAACAACAAAGACACTGTTATTCTTACACATAGGTAAAGACAAAAGGGTATTTTGTCCAAGATGACACAGAAGAGCTGAGACTGGAAAAACCTCAGGACTCCTGGTTTCCAAGGCCTGTCCACAAATAAAATCATGATTTTTCCTCTATGGAAATCTTCTTTGTGAACTGGCTAACTTAACTAGTAATAGTATGCATTGATCCAGTATTTGTCACATATGGGCTGTATAGCTACCTTGCAAGAATACAGCACATGGAACTGGAACATTGTTGTCTTCCTATGTTCCCAAAATTATGAGAACAACGCAGGCAAGTCAGACAGACTCAGCCCCTGGGAAAACCCTTCTGAAGGGCACTGTCCCTGTCCTTCAGGGCTAAGCAAACACTGATATGGAACTCCGCATTATCATGAGCAATGTGTTTTTCACAATGGTGATGTAAAATAAGGTTTGTAAACTTTTTGCCATATGATCTCACACAAACACACTATAGACATGACACTGGGAAAAGAAAAACAAGTGGACCATCATCAGCAACAGAGCCAGCATGCTTAAAAGAGTGGCTGGTTTAGAGAATAAGTTAGAAGAATGCTTGTATCTCATCTCATCAATTGTACAGAACTACACTGTTATGTATATGCTCTGCTACAACCCTTTTAACTTTATTCTTACTATCTTTTGTTTAAACTTCCATTAAAGTAAGCAATACAGATAATTTAGAAAATATGAAGCTGCAAGGAAAAATCACAAGCAGGTAAAGAGGTATGCTGGAAATAAACATTAACAATAAAAATAAAATTCAAGAATATAATGTACTACTAAAAGTAATCGTAATTTTCTCTCTTCAACATCCCTACTCTTTGAAAACCAATGAAGATGAAAACTTAATAAGACAGTTTCCCTAGTCTTAGGTAATGAATACATATATTTTCAAATGAAACATCAATTTCCTGCAGACTTACATTTGCAGAATGCAGCCAAATGCTATATCTAATCTAATTAAATTGCAGGCTGCCGCTGAAACTACTCTATCTACTTGCTGCTTGTTGCACATCCTCGGAATCTGATTTTTTATGAAGCTACTGGTGACCCAATAGAAAGCTAGTTTTATTTCACTGGACATGATTTTTGCCTCATTCAATGATCCTGTTAAGTACAGAGGGATCAGGTCATTCAGCAAAGAGGGAGTAGAAGCACGTAGGCACAGCAGCCAACTCTTAGAATCATTAAGATGTAACCTGAATCCATGGGCTCAGGCATGGATTTACTTCACAAAAACTAATCATTGTGTAGTAGTGTAGCAAACAGCTTAAGTAGGCTACACTTCCCTGTTTAAGTAAAGTCAGCTCTGTTCCAGCCTGCCAAATGTACATCTCTGATGCTTTTGGGTACTTACAGTTTTATTCTCACTGATATATGTGTGGTCAAGGTATGTTTCACAAAACTGAACAGCACGGTTCACTTCAAGTTCTCACCAGTAATACTGCTAACACTGTAAGAAAAGTATGGTACTATTCTCATCTTCACCTTGAAACACCACTACCCTCAGGTCGTGTACCTTCCTTTACTTCTCACATAATCAGATATATACATTGCACTGCACCAACAGATTCAGCAAAACTGGCAGCACTGGTAGTTACAGTATGCTTGCAAGACAGAATGATCCCACTACACAGTAGTAGTTGTACTTCTGCCAGGAGTATCAATATAACACAGCGAAGTCGTGACAGTCGCTATTTCAGTCTTCAAATATCATTGGTACATCTGTTCTGTATTCTTCCAAGTTCAACAGGATTATCATGTCTCAAAGTTACCCAAGAGGTCTTAAAGCATCTTGGAACACATATACTCTACACCATTACCTTCAAAACCCCAAATATTCTATAACTAAAAACCAGCTGTCCTGGTTTTCAATGCTCTGTACACTTGCAAGAACAATAGCTCAGGTTATAGATGTCTGGCCGTATCACTCAGACAGCTGGGAAGCAAATACCATTCAAATAACCAAATCTTGTTTCCTCAGAAGAAAAAACTATGGGTTGGATGGAAATATCCTGAGGTTACACTTAGCTCACAGTCTGATAGCTGAACCATACTTCCATAAACAAATAGGAGAACCACTCAATACAGTATCAAAAGCCTCTTAGCTGCTTTAGTACAGGAAGAGACATGACCAAAAAAGTGCTTTGGCAGGTCTTTCATTTTTAATAGAGAATAAATATAGTAATAGCAACACTCATCGAGATTTAAAACCAGAGGAAGCTGACCTATTCTGAACAAGCCTCCTGCTTTCTCTATAAAGTCAATCTGTCTGTTCTATAGACACCTTGCAGAGATAAAGAAAGAAATCAGCATAACATGCAGAATGCCTCCGGGGATTAGAAGCACTGTCACAGGGAAAAAGAAAGTACTGCCTGGTTGGCAAAGAAGCATCTGGAGGGAGGTCAAAATTGAAGGAGAACTCTTCCCAGTAGGACACACTGAAGGACAAACACAAACCCTTTAGATCTTCCTCTTGTGGTCACTTGCCTACAGATTAAACACATTTACACAGAGAATACTTGTACTTTAAAGCCTGTATGTGCAGAAGGACTCCAGACAGACCATCACTTGTGAAGTCCCTGAGACACCACACAACACATCAAACAAGATGAATAAAACATGAAAGGTCACAGCCATTATAAATAAGTAAACTGATCACAAAAAGCATCAAACTGTTTTCAAAACTGAAACCAAACACCAGCTTGCTTTTCATAAGTGAAACTGGGGAAAAAGAGGGAAGTAGGATGAAATCTACCACTGCTTTATGATACTGGAATCACTGCATCTGCTAAAACCAAAAGCACCACCTCAGTAACAAACCCTTCATAAGGAATTGTTAAATCCCTCCTCCACAGCACACCAATTAACATACAAAACCAGCATGTTACTTAACTGCCAGACCCACACCATCAAGGTGTGCTTAGGCCTTTCTTAAACAGTGATCTGACTTATGAACTTGACTTTAAAATGGAGTGGGACTAATGCAAAAAACCACACATTCACTATAAAAAAGTAGTGCTCCTCATAGAGCAAGTTACATTTCTGACATCCTCACCTAAGGTGAATGAACTGTGGTATTCTCAGACTTCTAACATATGGCACGCTAGTCACAGAACTACACAGGATGCAGACTGATTATGTGAAATACATGATTCTTAGGGTTGTTTTTCTTCAGATTAGCTTTGCTATTCCTACCAACATTAAACACTCATCCTTGTGAAAGATTTTAAAATAGCGAATTTAAGTTAAAAATGTTTTTGACAGCTGAATAACAGGAATAATAATTTCCTACAGACTGAAATTATTTTTAATGTGACAACCAATATTACTAAAAATTCTATTTGCAACCTATTCACAACACAAATAATGTTATCGGTTATTCAGATTGCTCCAATTTCTACAACTTGATGAATTTGAACTGTACTTGAAATTTCTATAGACTATATTGATGCACAAAACCCTTTGATTAAGCAAAATAAGCAATATTTAAGACAAAATGTACTTGCTTTTCTCTGTTCATCATCTTTGCAGTTCTGGAGCTTTTCATCAAAGAGCTAAAAGAAAGAAATACTTGTGAAAATACTGGAAGTGTTATTTTCACATATAAAAATCAATCAGAAACACTTGACATTTCAAAACCAAAAGCATTTAAGTACTTAAGTTATACAATCTTAGTATTCCAGGATCTTTAATAACAATAATCCCAGTACTATGACCCAAACCAGTTTTTGCCTAATATTTCTTTACAGCATTTGTGATAAAACAGATTTCTCACATTATCCCATCCTGCAGAGACCAGCCCTCAGACCCTGGCTAGTTCCACTGGTCAGCCTGACACGATTCTACCACAGTCTGAACAAAAAGGTGTGGTTAAGTAACGCAAGTGACACTCATCATAACACCTCAAAATGCCTTTCTTTCATTTCAGCAAAGATTTCAGGGGCTTCTCAAAACAACTTCAAACCCTACCAACCCTTTCACGTACATGCTTCAAATCATGTAAGATTTGTAAGTGCTTCACCTGGGAATACATACAGTGATTTCCCAGCATTAACTTCTACTTATTTTTCTTAAAAGTGGAATATGAGAGGCAGCTAAGCAAAGCAAAACAAAATATTACTGAAAAGCCTGCGTGTATATTTAACACAAACCAAGCTGAAACAGTTAAAAGTTACCTCTTGAGTGCATATACAAAAAGCCATTAAATACAAGTTGCTCAAGGAAGAAAAAAAATGATTGAGGGTAACGCTCAACAGTTCATTATATCCACCCTTGCTCAGAAAAGAGGCTGTAATTTTTAGTAGGTGAGCTACAGTTCTTCACTCACCTGTCTGTATAAAACCTATCATGTGTTTTCTTTTCCCCTTAAGGGCTGATTCCTGGCTCTAAAAAAACCCAACACTAATCTCTGCCCATCCTCAAATTCAATCTTCTTTCAGTATTAATAAATTCCTATACCCACTCCCACAGTTGGCCTGAAATAACAATTAGAAGGTGTAAAGATTTAAATACCTCCTTCAGTGAAGCGTGCTGGATGGCTCTGGAGCGGGAGAAAAAGCTTTCTCCTGATCAAGCCTTTGCAATTTAGCTTTGAATTTTGTTTGCATCTCTTTCGCCTACCTCCATTTTTGCTGGTATGCTCTTCCCACTCTCCGCCCTCCCCTGCAACTGAATTTTGCTGAATACCCCACATGCATTGCTTGCTCATGATATCAAGGGAAAAGAATCCAAACCAGCAGAACT
This sequence comes from Loriculus beryllinus, assembly GCA_039877255.1. Taxonomy (NCBI): domain Eukaryota; kingdom Metazoa; phylum Chordata; class Aves; order Psittaciformes; family Psittacidae; genus Loriculus; species Loriculus beryllinus. The sequence goes on along the minus strand of JBCJKH010011541.1, from coordinate 9,270 downwards.
GAAGCAATCTTAACAGCAATTTTAACCTGCTGAGTCATTGGGAAAAGTGTCCTAACCAGCAGCATAAACTTTTTTTCTCAATAAGGTGAGTATTGAGATGACCTCATTACCTTCCCACCTACTCTTAAAATACATGTAACAAAATGTAAAAGAATTGTATTTGTATAAAAAGCATGTGCAGAATGTTTTCACTCAAGGAAACAGATTTCACTCAAGGAACAGATTATCTATCCCTACTGTAACACAGCCTGAAACTAGGTACAACTGTTGTTATGTACTACTTGACAACATTTTCTTCAATATAAATTCTAAAATGTTATCAGCAGTACAATGATTTAATTAGGTTAAATTTCGAGTTATCCCTGTCACTTCTATCAAGCTATGTATACAAAACAATATTTCAGCCATTGTAAACCATTCCATAAAATCTGTTTGTGCTATTCTAAATTTTCTTACTCTGACAATCCCAAAATCCATTCTAAAAGAAAGGCATTTTCAGCTTATTTCTGCCCTTAGTTTATAACTCTTAATTTTTATACTTCTAGTAAAAATCTCTTTAGTTCAGTATTTAGAACTTACTTGACATCTAAGGTAGCGAAAAAGAGAAGATAAAAATCTATCAGCAGACTTCATATGTAAAAACAAAAGATGTTTTCTCCAGTTCAATCAGTTCATTCAGATGAGCTCTCTCTGCATCCCACAATTACTAGACCAAGTGCCAAGCATAACACATGACTCTTTCCCTCTCTCAATAGTCTCTCCCTCTGTTGACCTTCCTCCTCTCAACCAGACCCTGAAACCCATGACGACAAGCAGTCTCCAATATACCATTTAGTCACCATACCTTCAACTGGTCTATCAAGATCTGTAAGTAAGCATCAGCTTCCGTAAGTTTCTTGTCAAAATCATGAACGCTGGGAACAAATCCTGAATCCACACCCTAGAGATAATAAAAATCAAATACATAATTAGAGTTTTGGAGGATGAAAAAAGATAACAAAAGTATGGGTTTTGCCTGCCAGCTGACTGATAAAATAATGCCTTGCCTCTCATCCTGCCACGTGGAAAAACAGGCGAACAGCTGAATGCGTTTGTCTTCTATTTGCAGCTAAATCAGTAACAGTAAACTGCTACACATTTTCAGTGGCAGTATAATCAGCACACACCAGAGTATTTCATTACTTGTGATTGAACAAATCCCCTTAAATTACACTAATTAAAGCTTCTTTGGAAAATGTAAAGGAGAATTCAAATTTTTCTGAAGACTGTCTTGTGATCTCATATTCCTACATCTCAGTTACGGAAGACAAACCAAACCCGACTGGATGACTGCATTTTCTACACTGAGCCAACATTGCTCAACTCACAGCTTCTAACTGTTAACTAACTCAACCACCAAGCGCTAAATCTTTTCTTAAATAAGGACCCAATCTTTCAGCTGAAAAAAATCAAAATAATTATTCCTGGTTCCTTTACAGCTCTAATGATTTCCATCCTTATCACTGTATTTGATTTCTTAACATTTTGTTGCACATATCCCAACAAGTACAAAGTAAAAGGGCCATAAGAATGATTACTTCTGTATTTTCTTGCTTGAAAATTTGTTTCCCTCCACAATATATGACTCAAAGCCCACTTTTGCATACAACATCATCTCTACCTTCAAACTGATAAACCGTGTTTATAAAGACTTGAATGAACTCCCTCTGGGTCACCCACATCTTTAACTACAGGAAAGAAAAGAGAAGATTCTGGGAACTGATTACTTCTGACTTCATGCACATGTGCTATGTAAACACATTACAGGTTTGTTTATAAAATACCTTTAAGGCAAATGGAACTGCAAAACAAATATCAAAGCACTCCCAGCTTAAGAAAATTCATAGAATCATAGAACGGTTTGGGTTGGAAAAGACCTTTAACATCACCCAGTTCCAACCCCCCTGCCATGGGCAGGGACACCTCACAGTAGAGCATGCCACCCAAGGCTCTGTCCAACCTGGCCTTCAATACTGCCAGTACTCCTGGGATGCACAGCTAGCTGAGAATCTCAAAGGTCTGAATGTGTGAAGACCAACCAGTGGGGAAAACCACATTTAAAATGGGGGAAGATGAGCAATCCATATTTGTAAAATCCCTTATTAGCAAAGTTCCATATCAGTATAACGCTTTCTCTGTCAATACAGTTTATTTTTATATGATAATGGGTCACCATATTAAGAGCTTCACTGATGGCTCTTCAGGGATGTGCACACTTGTGTGCAATAGAGGAATGACTTGCTCTTAGGTCTGTCAAGCTGTGTGTGCAGTATCACGCACACCCTAAAACATAAAGCCATCTGCTGACCATAGAAGATGCTCTTCTTTATCCATTTGCCAAATTCTAAATTCTGCTATGAACACCCAAATCTTGACAATATTCTACATCAGTAAACCTATCAGTACAGATTAGTTTGTAAACCAGCATGAAAAGAATATACTTCACCCTGAATTAGACAGTTCACACTGGACAAATTTAGGAATAATATTTTGAAATGAGGAGGGGAGAGAGGAAGACAAGAAAACAACTACTTTGACTATGCTGAGAAATTTACGAGAAGACAAAAAACATCCAGTGTAACAAGTTACCAAAAAGAAATTAATAGGCAGAAGGCAGCATCCTCTCAATCAAGAAATTTTTGACACTCTCTCAAACCAGTCAAGTTTAAATTACAACAAAACTAGATATGAAACTATGTGTTCATAGTGTGAGGTGTCCTTGCCCATGGCAGGGGGGTTGGAACTGGATGATCTTAAGGTCCTTTCCAACCCTAACTATTCTGTGATAGTTACAAATCCCTTTCACTGTCTGTGACCCTCCAGCACAGCAATGACCAGAAAACCTGTGAACGTCCAAGGAACTTCTTTCATATCATTCTATATTATGAGCAATGTTGCTGTTTACTGCATGCTGTATTCAGTGTCACACTCTTCTTTAATGCAACAGGGGGGAATATGCTCTGCTGGGGAAACAGGGGCATATGGGTCAGACTGGAGAGAGGTGGCCAGAAAGCAGGGTTCTTATTCATAGGAAACACTGGGTTGTATGGTTTGAAGTCCAAACTGAAAGATGCTTTTGATAGAGGGACAGAGGGGCTCCATGGCTCAGGTCTCATGGCTCATGGCTCAGGTCAGGTACTGGGTCAGAGACCTTCCACTGCCCCTGCCTGCAGGAGGGACACCCTGCCAGGCTCACCCTGGAATTAACTGCAATGTCCCTTGTGCTCACTTCAAGGAGCACAGGTTTCCACAGCAATGTGTGGTGTTGGAGAATTCCCAACTAGCTGTATGAGTGCCTGTGACCTTCTTCCCATAAAGACAGGTGTGAGACCTGGTCTTACACACACATGTTCCCATCTTGGTGTAAGGACAGACCTTTATCTGGAATGCTACCTAGCAGGAGGACTCCCGCACTGATGAGGGAGACTCAAGAGATCAGCATCTAAAGATGCCAGCAGGCATGCAGTGGGATAAAAAAGTAATAGAGAAAAATGCCACCACCAGTCTCCCATTGCTTCTGATGACGGGGCTGTGCTCAGCTTCCTTGGAAACGTTCCCAATTACCCAGCATCTAAATCACGAAGTTGGTGACTGGTTCCAAGGGTGGCCAAGGCGGCGGGCGGACAGCAGGGGACGCTCCGCAGGCGCGCAAGGCAGCGGGTGGGCAGCAGGGGGCGCTCCGCGACCGCGCACGGCGCACAAGTCCGGTCCCGGCGCTGCTGCAGTGGATGCTGCGCCCGCGGTGCGGGTCCTAATGCCTGGAATGGGGAATTAACGCGTGCCCGTGTGTGCGCCCGTCCGTATGAGTCCCTGCACCCCCTCAAGCGTACCACACGTATACACATACCTCCACACACAGGTGTCTCCGCACATGTTATTCCCACTCTTCTGCTATGGTAGAATTAAAAGTACAAAGCCTGTTGGTGCACCCCCAAAGCAGAGGGTGATGGATTGGAGGCCAAAAAGTGTTTCTGTAAAAATAGAAGTACAGATTAAATATACGTATCTAAAACACAATCCTGGCTTCATACAGCAGGACTTTGAGGTGTAATTAAATTAAAGGCTGAGGCCCAAGCCTTAGCAACACAGACTGTGTGCCATAATTGCACTGAGCCTATTCATTTTAGCTAGCAACATCAGCAAGAAATCAGAAACTGCTCTTAAAAATAGCAAGCAGTTGTGATTGTTCAGCTGTGTGTGCTTCCCCCTGCATGCTGTGGTCTTTCCAAGACTTCTCTTTTAGGTTTTGGGAAGTCAAGATGCTCACAATCACCGTATGCTGTCGCACACCAGTCATTTATAAACCTATAATAATTTATAATTAATTAAACATCAAGGCCTGGCTGTTCATTTCTGTTCCATACCCAATGATATTGATCTGTACGCTTCTGAGAGTGAGAGTTAAATAACTTTATTCCTGCACTGTTGGCTGATTGATAACAGAAGGCTACTGCTTGTGTCTTCTGTTTCCACAATACAGTATTGTTCAGGAACATAATAATTCAGTGATACTGTGAGGTTAGAGCACTTACAGCTTATTGTCTCACTGGGCAACCATCTCAGGCTTGGCCTGGAATATTTGTGGGCTTTTGTTCTATGTTTTTTCTTTAATAAAGGCACAAATTAATCTGAAATCTAAATCTTTTGAGGCTATGGAGCAAAGCCTGCTCTTAGCTATAGGCAGGCAACCAGTGCCCAGCTGGCAAAGATGCTATTTCAGAGTTACTCCCATATAAAGCAAAACTTTGGCCTTTGTAAAGAGATCTTTAAAAATTACATATGTACTTTCTGTGTGTGCTGTGCAGCCATCACAGAGGTAGTTATTGCATTGGTAACGGGACAGCTGAAGAAGCTATTTTCCTATTTCAGGGCTTAGCACTATCAGCAGATGCTGAGGCAGCAACCCAGAAACTCAAAGCCCGCAGCAGATAAAACACTTTTTGTTTTACCTTTAACCTGTGGGAGGGAGAGAGGGAGGGAGGAGAAAAAAAGGAAAAAAGAGAAAATAAACTCTTCTCCTGCCATGGAATGAAACCTTTGCACAATTGCAGTGGTGTGTATTCACAGAGACAGGTTTTGAGGACAGCAGGGTAAGGAATCAGCACCTAACTTTCGCTGGGCTTTCTGCAGGGCTTGTGGGCATCAGGAAGTTGGTGCCCTAAAAAGCAGTTTCTGTTGTGCCTGTTCAGGCCCTTCTGGGCTGGAGAAGAAGAGCAATGGTTAGGAAGGAAAGGAGGAACAGGCCAGTTGCACCAAACCTTTAGCTCTGCCATGGAGCTGGTGAAGCTGAGAAATCTGTGCACCAGCTCCCATGAATGCAAAAACCAGAAAACGTGGCAGTTGTCTGCTTTCATGTTGATGAATTCCTCAAAAGCTGGGAAGCTGCCAACTGCTGGACATGCCAAGGGCAGGAGCCAAGTGTTAACCCCGCATTTCTTGGCGTGAGTTATAGTGAGCACTTTGCTCCTTCTATCATTGAACATACTGAGCGGCTGTCTGGCGGCAGCAGTGCTGAGACCAGCATTGCTCAGACCTCCCCACCGCCTGCTTGACAACCCCTCCTGAGACTCAATAAGTAAACTTCGGAGCTCCACACCTCACTGCCTGCCAAGGCTGGGGCTTGGCACGCTTCAGATGAGCACAGCAGGAGTATTTCTATGTGGCCTCACCTTTGTGCAGTCAAAAGCTCCCTGCTTGTGTTCAGAGCATCTCACCTCTGGAGCACCATGTCTGCTGCTGGGCCTCTGTTCCTGGGAAGGAGCCCTGGGAACAACAGTCCATTATTTACATGTGGGAAATCACTATCAAGAAGCGCCTTCTTTCCTGCATTTTCCTTTCCAGAGGAGCCAGAGATGTGGCATTAGCAGATCAGGGAGGTTTTTGCCCAGAGAGGAGCACACCATGTTGGCTTCTTGAGGCTTTCATTGTTGTTCATCCTAGTTCTGTCACATGTGATTCAAAAACGTAAGGAAGGAGCCTAGAAGCATCTAAATGCCCTCTGGTTGTGAGCAAAGCCTCATCTGGCTGACTGTGAAGGGCACAGAAAGCCCCCTCTGTTGAATTCTTCCTTTCACTTCAATCCTTGCAAAAGAAGCTGTGGCTGCCCCATCCCTGGCAGTGTTCAAAGCCAGGCTGGACGGGGCTTTGAGCAACCTGGTCTAGTGGAAGGTGTCCCTGGTTGGACCAGGTGATCTCTAAAGGCCCCCTCTGACTCAAACCATTCTGATTGTGTGAAAACTGCATTTTCACTTGCGTAAGTTTCCCCAGCACAATTCCCCCTTGGGGCAGCATTCAAGACGTTTTGTATAATAAGAAGGAGGAAGATTCCCATCTCCACAGATAGAAAAGCTTCTTTGTAAGGGGCTGGAAGGTAACATTAAGCCTAACCCAGTGACTTCCCAGATTTCTTCATACTGCGAGAGCAGTGTCAAGAAAACCTGTCGGTGAACTTCACTGATATATTTTAGAGTCCTGACAGTACTGGGGATAATCAAGGATGCAATTCTGCTCCCGCATCCCAGTCATCCCTTCCCATGTAGTAGGTCTGTCCCATGTAGTAGGTCTCGTACTGCCCAGGTGCTCAATTTTGAGTTTTTCTTTTTCTTCTAGGAACTACATCGAAAGAAGTAAATTCATTTCAAAGAGGTCTTTGAAAGGTCTAGTGATCAAGCAGTGACGGGTCAAGTCCCACAGCACTGCCAACTTCATCTGTTGCCATTGCTGTTTGCTGAAATGTACACCGTGAATGGCGTCTTTTCTCTTACAAGTAACATTTCTGCTATAGGAAGAGGGCCCACAAGGTGGCTCAGGCGGAAAAGAAATGCAGAGTTTTTGATCTCTACCTAGCACATGTAGGCCTGGGACAGGGAGGTGCTGCTCTGGACCGGCTGTTTGACACTGACCCAAGTGATCTGTTGATTTAAATTCAGCTAATGATGAAGAGGTGCAGAGTACCACATCAGTGGCAATCAGTGCTGAGAGACCTCATCTTATACCCACTGGAGAGACCAAGTGCTGAGACACAACAGTCTGGACATGCAAATTAAAATTGCATCGTTGTGATCTAGATATAAGGGCTCTGCTCTTCTCACTTGCCCACAGGTACCTTCTCCAAAAAAAATAAACGTACCCAAGTAAGACTGAAAAGCAGACATTTTTCAGTATTTTCTTTTGAGTCAGCCAAGGAAGTTTTGGTTCAGCCAAGAGTTACCTCTTGTGTTTGGCAAATCCTTTCCAAAGCCTGTGATTTGTATTATTACAAGATATTCACAAATGAAGAAGCACTGAATCAGTCACAGAGTGTTTGGGGTTGGAAGGGACTGTAAAGCTCATCCAGTTCCAACCCTTCTGCCAAGGGCAGGAACACCTCACTCCAGACCAGGTGGCTCGCAAACGCCATCCAACCTGGCCTTAAATGTTGCCATTGATGATGCAGCCACAGCTCCTGTGGGCACCGTGTGCCAGTGCCTCACCACCTTCATAGTAGAGAATTCCTTCCTAATGCCTAATCTAAACCTACCCTCTTTCAGTTTAAAGCCATTCCCATTGTCCTGGGTCCTGGGTTCAGCAGCAGCAGCCATTTCTTTCCTTCCTAGTAGCTGATGCAGTGCTCTGGTTTTGACTTTAGCCTGAGAGCAGTGCTGATAGCACACTGATGTTTTTAGTCGTAGCTAAGTAATGCTCATTCTGATCGAGGACTTTTCAGCTTCAACTATGACATCCTGTCACTACAGGACTTGTAAACGTCCATCTCTAGATTTCTTTAGGTCCTCTTTAAGCACTGGAAGCTGCTCTAAGGTCTCCTTGGAGCCTTCTCTTCTCTATAGGAGAGGTGCTCCAGTCCTCAGCTGCTCCTCTTAAGACCTGTGCTCCAGATTCCCCACCAGCTTCTTAGCCTGTCACTGGACATGCTCCAGAACTATTTATTACTACTTGAACCATCTAAACAGTCACACAAAATGCAAGCAGAACAAACCTACCTGTAGCCTGCAATGAAAAGCAATCAGTCCTAGCAGATACGTAGACCTTTCTTCTTACCACGGTCTCAGATCTGAGCTAGTTTCCTTGCTGATGGTATTCTATTTCCAAATGTCAAATTCAGAGAGTGCCAGTCACTCCTCCATCAACTCCATTGCAGTTTTTCATGGAGTAACATGTAACCAAAATAATGCAAATTGCATTAGAGGTGGTTGGCAGGGTTGGAATTGTGTAAATAGGGCTGATTAGTAGTACAGCAGTTACCTGATGGCTTTGCTTTGTGCTTGCATAAAACTGTTGCCCAATAGATCACTATCTTCTTTGCTAAAAAGTGTCAGTTTAAAGGTCTCCACATGGATGGTCTGGTAAAGTCAGACTAGTTTTCAGCTAGTAGGGCTGACACTTCTGTTCTCTGACCCATAGGGTTCTAACTACCGTAAGCAAGGTTTTTCGGATGAAGCATCACAGAGCCTCATGTAACTTCCCTGACACAGATGTAAATGATCCAGGCAATAACTTTTCTGTCTTAAACACCTTGTTAAATGTCTGAGCAACCCTATTCAAAATCATGCAGAGGAGAGCATTGCCTCTCTTTTTATAGTCACCAGTGACAAATTTCTTCTGAAGAAGCAGAATAGCAATTCTTGCTGATGTGGAATAATGATTTTCTCAAATCAGCTGAAAAGAGAGTGACAACGGTAAAGTCTCACAGTTTACAGAATAATATCCAGTGCTGTATTTTGGAACTAGAAGCTTCTCCGATACCCGTTTTGTTAAAAGGAAACAAGCGCCTATGTCTGTTGTGCTCATCCTCTTCAGCACTTGTCACTGAAAAGCCAACAGCAGAACCAGGCAGGGTTTTCACATCTAAAATGCAGACGGTTGGAAGGATGCCTCCCTGGGATGCACTGCTGCTATAGGTATGTTCACACACACATTCCTGCGGGGAGAAAGATCTCATAGGCAACTGCCTTCATCAGCTTCTCTCAAACTATGAAGAGGTGGGTCAGTGCTGATTCGGAGAAAACTCCAGGAACAAACTCGCCAACAGTTTCAAGCTGACAAGCAGGTATTCCTTATTGTGGCACAGGGAGACAGGAGGGATAGCTCCTCCTAACATGTGCCACCATATTGCTATACAGGCCATCCTTATATGGTCACTGGGCATACATACATATTCATGAGGCTACACATGAATTACATCATTTTCCAGAAGGTTTCCTGCATGCATACCAAAATGTGGTAGTGGTCCTT
>JBCJKH010011537.1:0-12697 GCA_039877255.1 Loriculus beryllinus | reverse complement strand
AATTGCTGCACCAGGCGTCTTCTCCTGCAGGGATATCTTTCGATCCTGGTACTCCAACTAAGCCTAGCTACACTCGCAGTGCTAGCCTTCCTGCTGAAAGCCATCTGGTGACCTGTGCAGATGCTACTAAAGTTTCCTGCAAGAAACAATTGGAGTGTCTGGCACAGCTCTATTCATCATGTATAGCAGGTAAAGATCCAGAAGATGTGAGACTGACGTTTCTTCGAGCTTTGAGCTTGCGTGTGTATTGGGAGGGGGATGAGAAGTGTAAGTTGTGGGACAGTTACAGTGTACAAACAGATAACATCTGGAAAAATAAACTAAGCCAATACAATTATTAGAATAAGTGGATAGTAGGTAAAAGTTTAGGGAAGGGTGTGAACCCTTCAGTACTCTGATACAGTACTCTGAGCTGCAGTAGGCTGAAGTTGTATGGTCCTGTCTGAACCCAGATCCTTCCCTAACACGTCTTTCCTATAATACCCGTACTGTTTTGTACTGTGGCTATGTGTGGGAGGGAGTTCTTTGCTGACTGTGCAATAAACTAGGTATTTATCTTTTCAGCTTTGTTTATTAAAGCAGGTCAATATTGAATATGCACCTTTATTATCTCATTTCCTCTTTTACAGAAAACCTGGTACCAAATATTTTTCTGGAGCTCTTTTTTGTTCTGCAGCTGTTGACATCTAAAGGTACTTCTGCTGCAGAAGATGGGGATAGTGACCTTGAAGTCAATGAAGGAAGTAAAGGTAAGTGGTAGTACTGAAGGGAAAGAATGTTACTTCCATGGTGTGATAATGTGATACAGAGTAGTTTCCTTTAGCTTGGACAGTTAGTCTTAAAGTCCATAAAAGTGCCTTCTGACCACTAGGACTCATCTGAGATGCGGACAAAAGGCATGTATGTATGGGAAGTGCTTCCACAATACGATAGAGTGGGGTTGTAGGTACTGTTTGTATCTGATTTTCTGTGATGGTGTCAGATTGCTGTACCTTTTTGTTAATGCTGACTTTCAGAGAGAATGATGGATATGCTAAAGTCTCTCCTCCGTTGGTCCTTGCATCTCAAAAGTGCTGTTGATCTGTTATGAGCTGCTTAAATTCAAGGTTGGGTTCTGAGTGCACAGGATACGTCCATATGGATGGTGCGTTATTTGTTGCTCTTTTTTGGTCAAATTCAGACTTAAGCTTGATATAGTGAGTACTTTATGAATATATAAAACCAGAGTAGCTTTAAGGCGAGACACACACACACACACACACAAATGCCCCAATTTGATTGACTTGTGTTCTGCCAGTCTTTGATTATTATGGCTGAGATGAGGAACAAAAACTCAACAGCTACAGGAACATCAGTTGATGCCTGATCTGCTTTTTGTAGGGATTTAACTTTCCTTGAGAGTTAATTGTTGTTCTTTTAGTTTATGAATGGTGATAGGTGCTGTTGTTTCATGTTTCTTTTTTTTCTCCTTAGACGCATCAGGGAGACAGCATTTCCGAAGTGTGCACAACTGTGTTTATTTTGCTGTTCAAGTCTTGGATTATCAGTATGAGTGAGTTGCTTGTTTCTTTTTTTCCCCTCTGCGGAAGGCTGTGAGATTAAGCAAGTGTGCTTAGATTTTAGAGCTTTATCACTTACAGGCACAGGGTTGTTGATTTTCCCTCAAAACATACAACTTGATACGGAGTTGGATGTCTGTGAGTTTTGCTTGCACTGATCTATCTACTGAACTTCAGTCTAATTATGCAAGAATGGGAAAGTCATGAGATGCAGGAATAAAAAATGTCCCTACAGATGCTGGGTGCCTGGGGCTTAGAACTCTGCTTGGTAGTCTCACAAAAAATGAGCATAAGTGTTTCTTTATGTCTGATGATGTGTTGTTAATGTCTGTCTGGATTTTGTCCATGTTGTCTTGGCAGAATTATTTCCCGTTTAGAAAAGGGGATGCTGAAGCTTTTGGCTGAAAACGAACGGATTGCATCTTTTTCTCCCAGCTTGCATGAGAGGCTGAGGCAGGCTTATGAAAGCAGCACAGCCAAGGTAAAAATTGGCAGATCTCAACTGACTGTTGCTTCAAACCTTTGTGTTGTGGCTCCTTTATTTGTAATGGCTTTGATGTTAAATCTTATTCCTTCCACTGTATCTTGTCATGTCATCTTTGGCAAGTGTCTAAAAGCTACTTTTTTTTCTGGTCAGTGGGCAAGTGAATTGCTAGCTCCAGTGATTGTTAGCTCTGAATTGCCACTTTAGACTTGCATTGTGCTCCAGGTCCTAACCTCAGCCAGTAAATCTGACAGCGTCAAGTTTCACTTTGGAGATCCCGGAAGAATGATTGATTAGGTGCACTATCAGAATGTAGTTTGGAAGAAGTGGGTTTGTTTCATAGCTACAGACTCCTTTTAGGCAAATGAAGCTTTAGTGAAGATAATGTAGCTTGTAAAAACTAGTTTCCTGATCTAATCATTTGGGTTAGGGAACTAAAGCTGGGTGGTAAGAATGCCTATTTTGTATCTTGTATTTTGTATCTTGTTTCCTCATCTTTTAAAAATGGAGACTACTCTTGGCAAAGAAAATACAGTGTATTTCCTGAGACTAGGGCATGTCAACACATGAGCCTTTTAGTTAAAGTTGTAAATAGAGGTCTCGTGTTACTTGAAGATGCAGACTTCTCAAACAGGAGAAAGAATAATAATACAGGAATTGGGACCCACTGTCCTGTGTTCTCTGGAGCCTTACATTGAAGGTACACTGGGGCTGTTTGCAGATCATTCTTCCTATGGTGTATCTGTATTAGTTGTAATCTTTTGTGCAGAAATTTCTTAGACAAGATGCTTCCACTCATAACGTTGTGTGATTCTGCCGCTGTAGTGTAATCTAGGTTGTAAAACTGTTGGTGTGTACTAGTAATTAGCAATTGGGATGTGGCTAGCTCAACTAGTGATGCGTGGTTTCCTTGTCACGTCTTTTCCCTGCTTTTTCTAGGTCTCAGATTGTTGGATGAATTAAGAGACTTACATTAGTCTAATGGCTGCCTTTATATTTTTCACAGGTGTCTCTCCTGCTGCCGTGCTCTGTGCAGTCTGTTTCCTTCCAGCCAGAAACTGACAATCGCTCCAACTTTCCAAGTGACAGAGCATTTCATATATTTAAGAAACAAAGGTAAATTTCTTCTACTGTCACTATATTTCTCACAGGGTATAATCTTTCCGTGACTGTGAACAAAGGGTATTAAGAATGTCTCTTGTATTCTACATGCTATAGAAAAATTTTGATTTTCACCTCAATTAAGAAAAAAAAAAAGAGGTCTGTCCATATTGACTGCAGGAGCTAAATGCTTAACGTCTTTAGAAAAGAACAGCCAAATTCTTCTGGAGTTATTGAGACTTATGGCAAATACCAGTACAATGTCACCCTCCTGGATTGGTTCTGCATATAATTCTGGTATGCTTTGATTCTTCCTGCCACCTGTCTCCATGCTTGCAGCAACAGGGTGAGGGGAACATGACAAGTTGTCTTGGTCCTTTTTTCTCTCCTCATAGGTATAATTTCATGTGGCTTATTCTTTCTTGCCTCTCAGTCTTCATTATGTCTGGTAATGGGTGTTTTGGTCATTCCATCAGAGCTTGGCCATAACAAGCTTAAGCACTTGCTGTCAGAGACATGAAAAACAGAAACTCACTGATGTACCGCTAACACTAATGAGTTGTGCAAAGGTATCTGAGCTCTTAGAGGCTTGTGTTATTTAATATGAGATAGATTCTTGCTGGGGACTTTAGGAGTGATTGAATATTCAGTTGTTGTTACTTCGTATTTTGGAGAGTGGGAATTAATACCCTTAAATGTCTTGATTGACAGGGATATATTTTATGAACTGCTGCGGGAATGGGAGGATAACCATGAAAAAACTGGCTGGGACTTTGAAAGAGTTTTGGGCAACAAGATCAGGTACGAGTTTTACGCAGCTTCATATAGCTCTTTAATGTAGCTAAATTGCTGGTGCAGCATGCTGGACTTGGCATCTGAAGTTCCATGTTCTCCCTGCAATCTTCTGCACTAATCTGTAGGAACCTGTGCTGCTTGGAAGATACTGTCCATGTACCAATTTAAAAGTATTAACTGTTCTGTTAAAGAAACAAGCCATAAATGGCAAGGGTCTAATTTGATCAATCTCTTTCTCTCTCTATGACTAGCAACAGAGAGCCACTCTCAAAACCAGTATGTTCTGCTCTGAGCACTGTACATTTCATGTTTCCAATGCCTCACTCCTTTTAACCATGTACAAGTGTCTTATATTCTCAGAAGCTTTTAGTTCTAATTATTTCAGAGGAACCTAGTGTATTGGCTCTGAAAACAAGGTAAATGTCACTCTTTCCTGTTTAAGCCAATTGTTTTATTCATTTATTGTTTTATATCAAAATAGAGTATATATGGTCTTGGAAGCAGTTGCTTTGCAGGTTTCTGTGTTAGTCTTAACCATCAACCTACTCAATTTACATGTATATAGGTAACTTTCACTGCAGGAGCCGAACAAGGCCCATGTGAGGCTCAAGGCTTTCTCAGATTTAAACTGAGCAATTTTCTTTCTCTCTGGGCATCAGAAGTACTGCTATTGCTGTTTTCTTACTTGCGTATATGTGAACTCTCAACTCACTGCTCTGCAGAGAGGGGAGTAGGAGCTGAATGAGTTGGTTTTCTTTCCTAAATAACAGCATTATTGCAGGAAGGGAAGAGAGCAGTTTAACTCCAGACCTGTGTTTGCTCTGCAGGTGCTCAGGGAGAGACTTTGCTTCCATGGTAAGCAAATGAGAAACTTGGTTATAAAGATCTTGCTTTTTGCAGTGGCATTTGCAGAGCACTTTCTTAAAAGCAGTTATTTTATGCTTTTGATACAGTTTGATGTTACAGCACTTCGTTTTGTACTATAGAGATTCAGTCAGCATTTTTGTGATTTTCCTTCACAGGGCCATGATGGCTCACCTATCTGCAACCTGCAACCACAGCCATTTTGCCAGGCTTTTTCAGAAACAGCTTATCCAGGTAAATTACTTGTTCTTTTAATGAAGATGCACATCAAAACTGATTTGATCCTCCCTTGACCTGAGAAAACAAACTGTGTCTTGCAGGTTTCTTTGAGATTTTCGTATTGAAACAGTTTTGGTAGAGCCATGTTTTTTGGGATGGGAATTTCCTTCCTTTTCCAGACATGCAAATCAGTGATAAATAATAATGAACTCTGTGTAAATCAGGCATAAATCAGGAATAAGGTGTGCTGAGCACATCATAAGCTGTAAGAATTCATTCTTCATGGTTATTACTTTTGACATGTATCAAATGCAGTTCTCAGATATGTTGATTAGAAACATGAGCATATTACCTGCAAAGAGTTTTTTTCCTGTGTAACTCTGCAGCAGTCTCTTTTTTTTATGTAGTATTGCTGTTGTAGTTTACAGGGTCTTTTTGTCCAGTTTCAAGGATCATCTGACTTCACTGTAACTTGAAGAAATGAAGGAAGAAAAGATGCTTCTGACTGAAGTATAGATATCAGTGTATTCTCTATAAATGGCTGGCTTATTGATGAATTCCTTTTGGATAGCAAAGCAGACATAAAACAGTACTGCAGTGTAGTGATTCTTTGAGCCTTTAGTAGTGTCTTTATGTTTGAGGGAAGGGTGTATCTAAAACTTTGTTTAACTCTGTGGAAACTCCAGGAAAGCCTAGTGTGGGAATGTATAGTGCAGTATCACAGTCTTTGGAGGCTGAGCTAAAGATCTTCCTACTGAGTGGTTCATAAAGACTGTGCCAGTGATGTGTTCTCTGCACATATCCATGTGTAGCCTGCTAGATATGCCTGAGTTAGATGTATGGGTGCAGAATTCCATCTATCAAGACATCTAGGCCACATGTTTATAGCCACATGTTTTAGCATGTGGAAGAGAGATTTTCTGTACATGGGCTGCCTGAAAAGGTCATGCTTGGATTACTCTGAAAACCAAGTCTTGCGGAAGGGAGAATATGTGGGGTGAGAGATGAAGTGAAGTGATGCCTTATTACAAATTTTCTGCTTCCCTACTCTTTCTTTCTCCCGAAGATGTGTAAAGGTCCAGTTGGTGGTGGTGCAAGCTCAGGAGACACCCCAGACCAGGATGTCCTTAATATGCTTGGTTCTGATAATCTGAGCCGTCTGAAGAGGCTGCAGGAAAGATTTGTTGTTCCTCAGAGCATCAGAGGACCTTGCCCACCCCCTTCATTCCCAGGGTGCCAGCAGTTCTTCAGGGACTTCATCCTCAGTGCAGGAAGGTTAGCTGCCATGGTTGTTTGCTTTGTGGAATGTGTGTGCAAGTGGAGAGCATCAGTATGTTGAGAGTTGTATGGAAAGCTTGGGGCATGGTGTAACCCAGACAAAGTATAGCAGAACTGTTTATAAGCTGAATAATACCACACATGGTGTTCGTGGCCAACATGCATGGTGAACATGTTAATAAGCAGGTTGTGTCTGGGGCATAGAATGTATTTGTGTGCTACATTAGGCTAGACCATGTAGTAATCATTTTCCTTCTGTAAAACCATAATATCTTGTCACAGGCCATCAGTATTTCCCAGTGTCAAGGCATGCAGGGCTACCTAACAAGGGCACTGGACTGGCCAAGTGTTTCTTGTCTGATAGTGCATGAAGCTAAGGAGTTACAGGATAAAGGTTCATGGTTTTGTTTAATAAGTTTTTCATAAGCATGGAGGAGTTGTGATCTATGGGAGATGAGAATCTTCCGTTCAGTTAGTTTACTGCTTCCTGCTTTAACAGATCCATATTATTATCCTTATGCTGGGACTTACTAAATAGCATCTGTTCAAAAAAGTACAAAATAAGAGTGGAAAAGAAGGGGGTGCTAACCAGTACTAGACTTGCCCTTTGCTTTCTTGTCTGTCAGCCTGTTACGCTGGATGTGTGCTGATGCTTGTAACAACTCATAAGACAAGCGTGAAATTTTGCGGTGTGTTAGTTGAGGTTTTACTGCTGTTTTCAACCCAGTCTGACTCATCTTCATCTTTTGCTGAAGTTACCAGTTCAATCAGCATCTGATGGATAGTCTGTGCCTGAAGATACTTGAACTGAATGGCCTTACTTTGGTGGAGCATGAGCACAGTGATGGGGAAGCAGATATGGATGAGCAGGTACGCTTGTTTTTTACAAACACGTCTGGCAGGAATTTCCTCAAGCTGTTCCAGTACCCTAAGAATTACTGGCTTGATTCCGAGTTGCTGGAGTTTTTACTGCTGTATTTACAAGAGCTTCTTCATTTAGTTTTGTTGTAACTTTGCAACTTTGTTATGGATGTCTGAGCCCCTTGCTGTTTATGTGCATGCTTCAGGGTGCTTCCTAGAACTGTGTCATAAGAGATGATGCACAATAGTTCGGAAAGCAAGAGCCTCTTTTTTAGGATGTTTGTACCCTGTGTTAGATCCATGAAGTAACAAGTCCACTTGTTGCACTCAAGTGCAATAGCTCCTTGTTGCTTTTCCATATATGAAGATCTTAATTAGAATGAATTTGTAGTCAGCCCTGTTTATATCTGTTTCTTCACTAATCTGTCCCTGTCAGAGGTGTTATAGCTTATAGTCTATTAGCAAAGTAGCAGCCAAAGGCTCATGAAGACTTGCACAGCAGTAATGGTATGAAGGAGGCAACATGAGATCAGCTCTTTGCTGTCTCATTGACTCTGAAGTTGTTAATATGAAGATGTGATTCAGCAGCTGCTTGTTTTAGAAAGCTCTTGAATTAATTTCTTCTTGCTGCAAGTGAAGCACTGGAGGCAGAAGCTTTTAAAATGCTTGATAAATATGTATTTTGGAAACTTACCTTTATTAAAAGCAGTGATGAAGGTATGTGGTCCTTTTACGTGAAGAGAGTGGAAGTTTTCAGTTGGTAGTCGCTTTGCCAGTTTAGGGTGGCATTGCCCCAGCTTGGTTTTCTTTCATTTCAGGGTGAAAAGAAGCGTTTCACTGTGGTTCTGTTAAGCCTGCGGCTCCTTGCCAAGTTCCTGGGCTTTCTTGTTTTCTTGCCATATCGCACTGTGGAGCAACCAACTAGAGACTTGCAAGACTCTGCAGTTGCCTTGAGAAACCAAGTAAGAAACCAAACTCTTCTAAAAAATCCAATGTCACTTTCTGCTTGACAGACAGGTTTTCTAATCCCTGGAGGGGATTATGAATAGTTATACCCTTTCAGAGCAAGCCCGTGGTTCCTGTGATGAAGTTATACTGTTTTGTGCCTCTACTGCATATTCTGGGGTTGGGAACAAAGGACAGAGGAGTTTGTGGAAGCTAGAAAAGAGTGAGCAATGCATTGATGGTGAAATACTCAGTCTTCTGTTATTTCTGCTAATCTGGGTTTGTCATACCAGAGCTCTGACCTAGCTAAGACTTGTATTTATAGCGTAAAATCCAGCTACCAGGAGTGTTTTTGGTTTAGTTTCACACCCGTCTCCTCACAGTATGTCATACTGAATGCAAGGAGACAGGGGTTAGACCTTGGCTCCACTTGTACATAGTCGGACTTACAGCCCTTATTTTGAAAGTCCCAGTGGGACCTCTGGTTGCCATCGTAGTGTGTTTTTTACCTCTGCTCATGTGCAAAGAAGCACAAAGAAACCAGTTCCTGGTTTTCATTAGCCCAGAAGTCACCTCTTATTTGTACAGAAGATGAAATCCTAGAAAGAAAAGTCAGAACATAGGTTAAGTTTTCCTTTAAGTATCAAAAGGTAACTTGAAGCTGCTGCTTTGACTTCTGTTGTCCATTAAGACCCTGCCTGTACTGGATGTATTGAAGCTTCTGAGACAATCTATTCAGGATCATCGTTCCATCCTCACTATTCCTTGGATTGTGGAGTACCTTTCCCTTGTGGATCATATTGCTCCTTTCCTTGATTACTACAGGAAAGTATTTTGTCTCTTGCTGCAGGTATACAGGTAAGAGCCCCGGAAAGGATACTTGTTAAGAACTTTCCTGTGAAGGTCTGCTTGCTTAGTTGAGGTGCCTGGTGTTTGAGAATGCACACTCTCCCTAGTTTGAGAACTACTTTTATCTTACAGAAAGCTGCAAAGGGAGCACATCCTAAACTCAGAGATTAATATTTAATTTAAATATGTGGTTTTTCATTAAGTAGACAAAATTCTTTAAATCCGTGTTCACTTATTCTGCATTTGCAGCTGTGAATTTAAAACCTTGAATTTGGACCTTAAAACTACAGCGTCTCCTATGACTAAATAATGCCCTAGTTTTCTTTTTATATACATGAAGCACATACTTGAGAGTTACCTAATACAGTCTTTTCTTACAGCTGCATGTTATTCAGATGCGTATGTACAAAAAGGTAGAGCTTGCTCTCCACTGGTCAGGCAGACAAATAAGGAATGTGTACATGGTGACAAATAGAATAATTAGAAAGTGAGTGGTTTGGGAATTCTTTTCATGATGAAAATAGAGCTACTGAAATCTAACACTCCCTCTTGCTGCTTTTGCTGCCTGGCAGGTTAATGGTCCTTTCTGAAGATAAGGAGATGAGTTTCCTGAACAAGCTGCTGATCCTTGCGGTTCTGGGTTGGCTTTTTCAGGTAGAGTCTCCTTCTGGACACAGATCTTCCCTAAAGAAAAAGCAGGACACAGAATTCAATAGAAAATAGTATTTAAATGGATTAAAGAGTCCTCTGTATTCTAATGGAGAGTTATTTTCCTTTAGTGGAATTCTGTGAAGCAAGATATATTTTCTTCCCAATAAGAATTGTAATTGCTGCTGAAATACATTCTGTACTTAAAAACCTGCATCCTTGTAATTAAATTGTCAGCTGATTCCTGTTAGAATTGGAAGCTCTTGTGCAAAGATGGAGTGCTAGCTGGCAGCCTTGAGTTACTGGGGAATTTTTGTCTGATAAAGGAATGGTATGTGGTGAACTTCGAAATCCCTTTTTTGCCGCTGGTTGGAAATAAGGTAACTGCTTAGCAGGAACCTGTTGGAAAGGTGCAAGATGCTGTAAGTGAGGATAAGGAGGGTGGCTTATGTTACTGTGATCAAGTTAAGTCTTTAATTTTATGGAAAGACTTCTTAGGGCAGAAAGGGTAGTTAAGCACTAGTTGTTTTTTTGTGGATGGGAGGTTGATAAGATTTTATAGTTCTCCGTCAGAAATGGTGTAAGTTACTGACTGCTCTTTGGGTTCTAACTGCTGGGAGTTTTGTTTCAGGTTCCATCAGTCCCTGAAGAGTTATTTTTTGCCACTGATGTCAGGCAGGAGCGGTTGATGATGGATACTGTGACATCTGCTCAGGCTTTGGTGAGTTACGGCAGTAGCATGTCCTCTCAATCTGTTGATGAGGGTGGACCTATCATGTCCTCAGGAGTTTCAGATTTTATCAGGAGCTTGGCTTCAGCGCATTGAGCTGAAGCTGCATTGAGCATACATAGGCCAATGGATGTAATGCCCCAGTTTGTCCAAGTCCTCAATTGCATTGCATCCTGGGTTGTAAACTGTGTGTTACAGCTGTGGGGCTTTTGTCAGGCAGAGCTGTCTCATCTGCTGCAATAGCTTGCAGAACAGGTGCCCAGTTATGCTGGAAGATTGCTTTTTGTTGTTGGGTCTTGTATCCTGCCCCCCGGCCCCCCCCCCAGTGAGTGCGTACTGCCCATGTGGATGTGGTCTGAAGTTGCTTTTCCCCTATGCCTCTGGCTGTGCTGTGTAATACTGGGGTGACATCACTCCACAGTGCAGTTCGAATGAGTGGGTGATGGAGACACCTGTGGAGGTGTATTGCATAACAGATGTGCCGCATTTATTCTCCTCCATGGGTAGGTTTCTCTTTCATGAGTAGCAGCTGTGGCAGCAGTCTTGGTTCCACTTTGTAACCATCAGTTTTCAGCTGGGCTTTGGCAGTAGCCAGAAGTAAAGGTTGAGGTACACTACCTGCATGTAGTACCTGTATGTATCTGTATGTTACAGGGCTGGACTGAACACTTGGGCTGCAAATTTCCTAATTTTACTGTGGATTTGGGATCCAGTTATTTTTATTGTTTTCATGGAAAGGCAGCTGTGAAACCTGCCTGCTTTTGTGCATATGGGATTTCTGACTTGCTGAAGAATGTTTTCTGCTGTGTCCTTTCAGCATTTCCTTCCTTTTCTTACCAGGACTCTGTACCCTTGGTGGATCAGCAGTTACTTTATACCTGCTGTCCCTACCTTGGTGAGTATTTTATTTATATTTGCTGAAGAAATAAAATATATTAGTATATATTTATTAATATTTTAAATTTTTATTTATATTTGTCTTTTGGCATTGTGAGTCCTTGGATCATCTTTCTGACCCCTCCACACAACTTCAGGTCTCAGTTGTGTATGAATCAACCTTGTAGTTGTATTTCAGTTGTATTGCAGAAGCTCATGCAGCTGTGAATAGAAGCTGGGGAAGAGAGGCTACGCAGTCAGGGTAGTTGATCTACAGAGCTTGAATGCAGAGGGACAAGGGGACTGATTCTCTCATAAACTATAAGGAAGCATTATAAGAAGTAAGCATACAACTCTTCCATCCCTAGATATAGGGAGAGGTGTTTGTACTGTGAGGAATGCCTTGATCCTTAAGAATATTTCTGGTGCCAGGCAGAGGAAAAGAATTCTTTTATGTCCTGATGCTTTATTGTGGTTGTTTGAGATCTTTTTCCTGGTATCTGGTGAAATCATTCTCTAGACAATAGAGTCCCAGATGGTGGGGTGCTGCTCTGCTTCTTGGGATTTAGCTGCTAGGAAAGCAGTGCTAAACCTGCATCATGAAATCTAGGGGTTAAATGTGTCTTCAAGCTTTTTCCCAGGTATTTTCTCCTGACCCTGTTGGAACTGTGTGTAACTGCTTGCCTTGTTGTCCTTGTGGACTTCACAGTTCCTGCTTGCCATGCTGAAAGGGGTGCATAGAAATGACAGCTTCCTAATGCTTCTGAACAAGTCCTCCTATGTGCCAGGAAGGTTTTTGGAAGCCTCCTGTTCTATCTCGGGAGCCTCTCCTGCCTTGCTGTGCTGTGCCTGTTAAATGTGTGGAATGTCCCTTTGCTTTTCTGAAACTTCTCTTTTGACTGAAGCTAACAGAATCTGCAGACTCTGCTCTGGAAACAGGACTGACAACTTGAAAATCTCTCATGCGTTTTGGTTGATTCCCTTGTCTATGGGGACAATGACTGCTTTTGCATATTTTTCTGTACAGGGGAGCTGCGGAAACTACTTGCCTCTTTTGTGGCTGGTAGTGGAGCAAAAAATGGTGGCTTTATAAGGAAAATCACTCCCACAGCTGCAGAGTCCTTAGCACCCAAAGCTTCTGTCACACAGAGGAAACTGCAGGTAATGAAATCGGGATCACAAGGGCAAGCAGGTCAGGAGAAACTGCTTGTGTGAGGGTGTGGCACTCAGTGGTGTCCTAATGACAGGGAAAGAAAAGCATGGGCCTAGGCAGCAAGTAACGTTGTGTTTAACGGTCAAGTATCCTTACTCCTCATTCTTTTGTTATAGTGGTTGGGATACCATGTGTGTGTTGAGATCTTTCAGTAAACTCAAAGAGGGGAGATTCAGGTTAGATATTAGACAGTTCTTCTCTGTGAGGGTGCTGAGGCACTGGCACAGGGTGCACAGAGAAGCTGTGGCTGCCCCATCCCTGGCAGTGTTCAAGGC
>JBCJKH010011536.1:0-10818 GCA_039877255.1 Loriculus beryllinus | reverse complement strand
CCAGGCTGCCCCAGCCCAGCTCTCTCAGCCTGGCTCCAGAGCAGAGCTGCTCCAGCCCTCGCAGCATCTCTGTGGCCCTTTTTATTTTCTTTTTCTTTTATTCAAGAATACTTTTTCTTGCATGATTTATATAACGAAAAAAGCTACTAACAAGCTATTTATCTTTGCTGAAAAGACAAACTGCTGCAGAGTTTGGACCCCAACAGCAAACTGCAGCCACATCAGGCTGCTCCTCTTTCCCATCGCAGCCCTGGGAATTCCACACATCAGCACAGACCTGCCCAAAATGTTAAACTCTGCAGGGAAGCTCCATAAAAACCGTTTTATTCCCCACCAGCCTCCACATGTAGATGCTAAACTCACCTTTGGGAACACTCGGCACAGCAGCTCACTGGCTCACCTCGGAGCTGCGGTTCCCCAGTCCTGGCCATCAATCAGGCTGTTATTACCACCACAAACACCACATTTGTCAACATCTAATGTTCTTCACAATCAGGGCATGATGGATTAGTCTTCATTTGAAAGGAAGGGTCAGACTTTCATGAGGATTAGATCAGAGCAGCGTGACAGAGTCCCATGGGAGCTGGTAAAGTCCCAGTACAGCAGTTATTTTCCCATCTGCAGGACAGTCACCAAACCCCTCAGGGAATAGTTCTGAAGCCACTTTCAAACTTGGGTATGAGGAACATTAATAAAATATGTGACTATTTGACATTTACGCAGTAAATCCCAAAGCAGTAATCATTCTCATAAGCCACAGTAAGCTACAAGAGTGGGACCAACCAAACTCACTCTCCAACACGTCCCAGCTCCTGGCACAACCCACAGGGCTCTGGGAAGAAAGAGGAAAACTTGCAAACCTTCCTTTTGCCATGTGTCGGAGCAGATTTCCCATAGTAGTTCTCAGGGGCACATCATCTCAGCTGAGCAAGGAGAGACAGCTCTCGTCTGTAGAGTCCTGTGTTTAGAGAGAACAAAGAGTCCAAGCAAGCTCTTATTTTTGACTCACAGGAAGTGTAAAGTCTTGCTTACAAAATGGACTTGTCTGAAACAAAATCTGTGCTACCCACAGCACATTTCGTCTCTCCTCTGCTTTGACTTTATTTACACAGCTTTCCTGACATCTTCACTTAGGCCTTTCTGCTTCCTTGAATGGTACCTTAGCTGGTTAATGAGTTATCCAAGCTGACTGTTACCACTGACTCCTCATCTTCCCTTCCTAGTCTTTATATACTCTCGACCACCCCTGATACCCCGGATGACTTGCCAAGCTGCTGAAAGAGCCACCAGCCATGGATACTTCATTGGGAGAACAAAGATTCACAGAATAAATTAAAAATCAATTAAAAGCAAATCAAGAAAAAGGGTAGAATTAATGCTTTTTTAACTTAGTTGTCTCATTACCTTTACAAAATAGATCATTGTTATGAAGAAGTGATATCAGAGGCCACTCCATTGTGCAGGTTTGGATGCCGGTCATGTCCATCTCCAGTAAGGAGCACATGAAGAGCCAGCAGGACCACAGTGATGAGCCTGGTACTCTCAGCCAAGCAAGGAGAGACCAGGAGGAATTTAGAGATTATATTGAGGGTGAAATCACTCCAGTCCTAACCAAGCTTCTGGCTCCTGGGGTTAGGGAACAGCAAGTAACGGGACAAAAGCACAACGTCTGCTGATTGGCATAAGCCCCTCTCTGGTCTCAGATCAGTGTATGCATAGGTCCCAGTCTTCAATGCTGGCTAGCACCCGCCTGGCCTAGCAGAAGGAAGGGGTTATGGAAGCCAACAAGCAGCACAAACTGTTTTTACCTCCCGAGTGGGGAAAATGTGCAAGGCTTTCTCGCATGGAGAGGGACAGGGAGTCTACAAGGGAGCTTGAACAAAGCTGCTCAGACAGACTGTGCTCACCGCTGTGATTTCCATCCCTGTGCAGAGGCAGGGCCAGCTCCGTGCTTGGACAAGCAACAGGACAGCCAGCAGCAGCCAAAATAGGCTGGACTTGCTGCCTGCCAGGGCCTTCAAAGGCCCATCTGACTCCTGCTGTTTGCTGGCATGTTCAGGACAGGGTTTATGAGGGAGCATCCATTCTGTGGCGGAGAGCATCTCCCCAGCAACACCGCTCCTGTCACATCCCTCCTTGCTTGGCAGCAGAAGCAGGGACTGCAAATCTCACCCTATGGAGCTGTCCCCACAAAGCTCTGCCTTGTGCCAGGGCAGGACTGGAAGAGCTCTCATCCTTGCAGGGATGCAGCTTCATCTGCTCTGTGAAGGTGTGCCCAGGACAGGCTTGGGCAGGGTATTGCTGCTGCTCCTGCCAGCACCCCAGCTGACGCAAGGGGGTTGGAAACCCTCTTGCTTTTAAGTGCAGAATATAAAAGGCTTCGCCTCACACTCTGGGTGCTGTAGTGGTTCATCACACCCCCCAACACCCAGAGAACAACCCAACTGGACCTTTTAGTCAGTTTTTGGGTATTAAAAATGCTGTTTTTTAAAATTGGATTGGTACTCTCTAAGAGCCTGTTGTTACTTAGAATCATGGGCAGTTATATTAGTATTGTCACCTTGTCATCAATTAGCTTTTAATTAATGTGAATTTTATCTTTTCTCTCCTAATTGAGGCAGGGGAAGAGGACAGTAATCAGCAGGATAGGTGTACACAAAGCAGCCTCAACCACAGTTTCACTGAGCAAGCTAACAGCAAACTCACCCACTCACCCATCACTCTGCACTCACCCATCAAGTGCAGATGACTGCACTTTCTAATGTGTGCTGTAACCACTATGCTGCTCTGCATTCCTTTCTAGTGTCTCTGCACATTTTTGACCAACAGCCATCACTTGAAGCCAAGATTCACCCTCACCCACCAGCACAGCAGGACAGGAAGCCACCAGGAATCTGTCTTGTAGTCAGCTTCTCAGGCTGCAAAACTATGCAACTTCAGAACTTCTGGTGACAATCCAGAAAGGGGGAATTACTCCAAAGGTGGGGGAGAAGCAAACACTGAAAGAGAATGAGGTAGAAATCTTTCATCTCTTCTCCCATTCCTGATTTATTTACCACTTTGTTTTGCTGCATTTATGCTCGTTGTGGGTGAAGATCTTGCCACATGTGGGCCAGTTCCCCCTATTCCATCTTTGCCTTAGATTCCTGCTTGTTTAAAGTTCTCAACATCAGAAACAAACTTTAGGTCCATTAATGGAGAAAAAGCTCCGTTGAGAAGGAAAGTAAAAACTGCTGTTTCTGTGAGCTCCCTGCCTGAAAGCAGGCTGGTGATGGTGGGTGAGGGATGGATGGTGAGGAAACCAGCCTAGAGCATCTCTATTGCAGTTCAGAGACAGGTTTTAATTCATTAGTGGGCCCACAGTAGATGTGGAGCCATTTGTTTCGTTCAAGTGAAGCAGTGATTTTGCCTCTGCCCTTCAGCATTATTTCAAGGTAAAGAAGAGAGACAAAGCATGGATTTTTGGGAAGAATCCAAATCATTCATAACCCTTTTTGGTTCAAGGGTTTATGATACTTGCAGCCTTAGTTAAAAATGATTGAAAAAGCTCTCTGATCACCCTACAGTTAGACTCAAAGAGCAGTGTACTGTTCTGCTGCTTGTTACATGGCTGTACACACCAAAGTCCTCATCCTGAAGGTAATGCTGATTGCGTCTCTGCTGATTTTGCTTGGTCACCTTAGTTTCCTTGCAAGGAATGATCCACAATTCTTTGACCGTCTAGGCAAGCCTGTCATCTGTCCTTGCCCATAGCAGCATCCCCATTAGCCTGTCTTTGATACAAGCCCTGATAAAGAGCAAAATTTAAGCCAGCCACAGTTAGAATTCAATAAAAAGTTAGGTCTCTTCCCACCTCTTTTTGCTTCTTGAAATGACCTTCCAGCTTAGTCTCAGGTTAAGTAATTCAAAGCTGACGGCAAATGAAAGCTACGGCCCATAGAGTGTTAAAGGCTATTTAAAAGCAGCAAAAAAAGCTGTGAGAAAATTTGTCCTCCCCCCACACCTAAATCCACCTGAGTTGGGAAGGGTGATAAATCAACAGGTCTGTTGACAGTTCCTCTTCCAGCATAATGTTATAATCCCATTTTATCCAGCTCATCATCTTGTGGACCTACAGGCTGGTGATAGATAGCTCCAGAAAAACTCAAGATGACATGGAAGAGAAAAATGCCTCCCATCTCCCTGTTTGTTATGCACCCTGATTCCACTCCAGAGTCACTTGTACTGCAGTTTCCTCTTGCCACTAGTCTACAAGAAAATAAACCCCTAAATAAATCCCAGAAGCATGAGGTTAGGAAGTTCTCAACAGTCTTGAGCAATGACGCCAGACACTGACTCGTGGGACATGACCCAAGAACCTGCCCAGAGATATTTCCTTCAGTGACTCCCCAAGGGGAGATCACTCCCAGCTCTCATTGCTTACGGATGACTATACCCATCCTCTGCAACACGATGTGCTGTTGGAGAAGATGAAGGATGGGGACAGAAGGATGACACCTCCCCTTTGGCCTCTTCTTTTCTCTCTCTGGCCATGATTTTTGTCATATCTGCTCCAGGACTTCTCAGGGATGCAGGAAGACTCATTAAGGTTGAGACCAAGCGTCCATCCAGCCCTGAACAGTGGCCTCTGGTAGCACCTTCAGCTCCTTTCCCTGTTATCTCAGGGATTTTTTTAAGACTGATGTGGCCTGTGAATTTAGCAGCCACCAGTGCATCCCCTGTACTCTACTCTACAGACTAAAAATCAGCTCTGTCCAAGCCAAGACCCTAAAGCAACACTAAAGTTCTCAAGCGGATCCCAGTTCCAGCCCTTCCATCCCTCTTAGCCCCTGTACTAGCAGAATTAGAAGCAAGGTGCTTCCTCTGGGGAATATAATTTATTTGGAGCTGTGACCTTATAGTTAAGCAGGCTTGCAAGTCTGTAACTCTTGCTGAGTTACTTCTGTTGTCTCCATTATTGTCATGTTCATTTGTCCCTCAGGCTCTAACGAATATCTCGTCAAGAGCCTCTCCAGCCACAAACATGCTGTGATGGCTCTTTGCAGGGAGGGAAGAGAGAAGCAAAGAGGGAGTTACTTGACTGGGGCTGGAAACACGAACCAGAACATAAAGCTGAAGTCTGCAGTGTGAACGCTCACCTTGCCATGTCGCATTGACATCTCTAAATGTTTCACCTAGAAAACTGATCTTAAAGATTCATATATGACATAAGCTTTTGACACTGGGATGTTCCTGGTTTGGTAGTCAATAGTCACTTACAGCCTGTGTAACACCTTCTGTTAAACAGATGCTCTGGACACAGGAAGAAAACCTCCCTTGCACAGGCAGGTGTTGGAAGCTGTGAGGAGTGACTATAAATCCTGCCTGTTCTTTGCTGACACAAAAAGGAAAGCAGGACAGAGTGACATGGCAAAATAACAAGATGCCACAAACCCTCGTTACATCTAATATGCTGCTCACTCAGGTACGATGCAACTGTCATTCATAGACACAGGGGAAAGGTTCCTCAGTGCGTCTCCTACTCCCCAAAACTATGAGCACATCCCCATCAGTGGGTACATGCAGTGCATGGCTAAGTAAAAAAAACCAGCAGTATCTTTGTGCAGGAAGATAACTGCTGAACAAGTCCAGAGGAGATCTCTCCCATACAGGCAGGCTGAGAAAGTTGGGGCTGTTCAGCCTGGAGAAGAGAAGCTGCTTGGAGATGTCAGAACAGCTTCCAGTGTCTGAAGTGGGCTACAAGAATGCCGGTTGGTACCAGATGATCTTAAGGTCTTTTCAACCCCAAACCAGTCTGTGATTCTAGGATAATATACGATAACATATAACAGGACACTGTTATACAAAGCCTCATCATATAAGATGTGTAGATGAAGCAACAGCCAGTCCTGCCTTTACTGACTGCTTGTCAGACCAACCTCAAAGGGCAGTTCCTTCCCCTCCTTCATGCTGAACGACAAAAGTAAGGTTTGAAAATTGCCACATGAGAGGAGCTACATGGATGTGTCCTTGTGCTGTAGCATCCAACCCACTGTAGGATCTCACCCATCACCTCTCACTTGCAAGAGAAAGGATGAAGACATTCCATTGCAGAGTGTTTCTAAGACCAGCACTGTGGTGCAGACAGCAGAGCTGTTTTATGACTCTCACAGGAACGCATGATGGGGATGCTGGAAATGCACTTGGTCCAGGAAGGCAGCACACCTTGAGAAAAGGCACAGTGGGATACCTAAAAACCTCGGTGTGCTCATGGTAAATCACAGAATCACAGAATAGAGTTTGAAAGCACCTTAAGATCATCTAGTTCCAATCTGCCTGCATTCTCCATCAGTGGGTCTGGCTTTGGACTTGCATCACACATAATAGGTAGAAGAACATTACATCTGTCTGAGAGTTCATAGGTCCATAGGGCAGAAGCAGCTCTAGACACGAAAAGCAGGACAGGAGGCATTTGAGAAGAAACTAAAAATGTAGAAGCCCTTATGAAGGTCAAGATAAAAGTACCTTGAACAGATATGAGAAGAAGGGGAGGAAAAAAAGCTTACAAAACATTTCCCACTGCTGTTTTCTAAAACATGAGAGGTTTTAGTCTCTAGGAGCCTGTTGGAAAGAAGTTCTCACAGCTCTGCTTCTGCTTCTACAAGTGGCTTTCTGAAAATATAAGAACTTAGAAAATTTCACTAGAATTATTATTTCATATTTATTGTCATTCAAATGTCTACATAGGCAAATGGCAAATGTAGACATCAGCCAAAAGCTGGACCACTTCTTCT
The DNA here is from genome assembly GCA_039877255.1 of Loriculus beryllinus. Classification (NCBI taxonomy): domain Eukaryota; kingdom Metazoa; phylum Chordata; class Aves; order Psittaciformes; family Psittacidae; genus Loriculus; species Loriculus beryllinus. The sequence goes on along the minus strand of JBCJKH010011536.1, from coordinate 4,045 downwards.
CTCTTTCTGGGATCTGGATGAGTACAGTAAAAGGAAATCTCTGTCCCTGGCTGCATAGCTTTCACTGGGGAGGAGGGGAGGTTGGAGATGATCTTGAGGTTCTTTCCAACCCTATTCTAAGATTCTATGGTGAGGCTCAAGAGGTGCAAGACAAACTCCAGAGCACACAAGCTCCAAATTTCACTCTTCCCCAATGAGTCCAGACTGACTGAACTTAAAACCTCACAGAATGGTTTTGGTCCTACATGCACAGCATCATTACAAGTTAGCAAAAATACTAACCCTCATGGGTTTTTATACATGAGTGTTATCCACAGAGTCAAAGTTACGGTAGGACAAGCCTTGCAGCAGAGAGGTTCTGGTCTTAAATCTGTAACTGAATTGTGGCCCTTTGCACAGCAAAGTAATGCTGAATGACTCTCCAAACACTCATTAAAGTGAAGCCCAATGGACAGCAGAGAGAACAAGGCAGTAAATCCCTGCCAGAGCCTCTGGAGCCCAGAGGAAAGAGCGAGTCAGAAAATTATGCTCCCTCCTGACAACTTCTCCCAAGGTTCAGAACCAGCTCAGGGGTGTCACTTCACGTGTGCCCCTTTGCTGAGTGCAACCAGAAAAGAAAGCAGAGCCCAAACATGAGCTCACTCTTTCTGACTGAGATTTATTGCGTGCAGGGACTGGTGGTGAGGATGAACAACAGGGTGCTGAAAAAAGAGATGTATGTAAATCAGGCTGTTCTCAGTCAGTGTGGGCTTTCACAGGAAAAAGGATTGTTTCCGTGTCTGCATTGTAACCTTTGACTGACTTCATCTACCTGGCAGTGTTTCCCACCCTCTTCCCCATCACTTTGCACTGAGGTGCATGGGAACATGGTAGATACACAGCAGACTGCTCCCTAAAAAGCAAAACAGCTCAAGTTTAACAGTGGGAAACTGATTTTCACAAGATCATCAGTCACTGCCTCTGTTGTAGTGATCCAGCAGGCAGAGCAGCCCCCAGGGCAGTTGGTCCAGCAGGAGAGGGGTTAACCAGGAGATGGTACAGGGCAGTGCAGTACAGAGTACAATACTAGCACTGCTGCACAGCATCGGCAGGAACATGCAGGTACCTATTAGCATGAGAAACTAAGCCTCTGCAGGGTGCAAATTGGCTGCAAAAAGCAAAGAGCTCTCTGACCTCCTTGCAGCCTGAAATATTCCAAATACACTGCAAGGGAGATCAGGGAGGCGTAGGGGAGCCACTGAAATGCAGAGAGATGGATACCTGTGAAGTATTTCTGTCACAGTGGATTATTGCATTACAGTGGAGTTACTGTATTAAATTACCTTCTTACCTCTGCAGCCACTCTCCAACTGAACAAACACATCTCATGGAAACCACCAGCCCACCCTACCCCATGCCATGCACTGACTGCAAGGGCATCAAAATGCTCATGACATACAAACATTCCTAATTAGCTGTACCAAAGGCTGCTTTCTCCACACCCAGCCACTCTGAAAGCATAATCTTTCCCTGATGAAGGCTTGCTAATACAACTCTGTCCCATAAGGCATGAAAGAAATCCCATGTGTCCCAGCATGAAAATCCAGTCTCATGGTGGATATTAGTGGGGTTTGACAGTCAGTGATGCCAGAGCACGGCTTGGTGATGCACAGGTTCATGGGAGCAGGAAGGTGCATCAGAGCCAAGAGGAGTGACCTGAAGGCAGAGACTGGGAACAGAAGTGTCCTCTGGACTCACCTGGGCTCATTGTATTTCCCATGTTGTGCAACAGCAGGGGTGAGACCATGTCCCCTCAAACATCGTCTTACATTACAAAATACAGGCATGAGGTGGGATGAGAGGCAAAACCCTGAGCTTCACTTGAACCCTTTCTAGAGAAAAGTCAGAGTAAGGTTTTCTAAAAGCGACTGGGATCCAGAGGAAGGTTCATGTTTGTGAGGTATGTCTCACTTTCGCCTCTACAAGAGCAAGAAACACAAAAACGTTACGGTTTAATCTGTCTTCTCTCTTGTGTTTTGCTGACAGCTCCATAGGAGACCTCAGGAGCAGAGATATTGCAGGTACAGCTGCAAGCATAATGGATTTTTCAGTTCATTTGGAAAACAAAAAGAGCTGTTCTGTGTTGACCTGAAACATTTTTTCCACTATAATGAAAAAAAAAAGAGCAAATACTCACCTTCAGTCAAACGAAACATCCTGTCTGACCCACAATGAAAGCCTTCGTTTTGTTTTCACAGTAGTCAACCACTTCTTAATTTATGCTAAATTCAAAACAAGAAATGTCATTAGGCAAAATGCTTTGCATTTAGCTTAACAGTTTCTCTTACCTCCTCGCCCTCACCCATAGCACTAGGGCACTAAACGCAACTCCCATTTGCAAATGATTTCATTTTGGTTTTGGTGTCCCTGCCCGTGGCAGGGGTTGGAACTGGATGAGCTTTACATTCCCTTCCAACACAAACCAGGTTTGGGTTCTATGAACTATGTGGAAAAGTGAAGGGAAATCTAACTGCAGGTCAAACCTCCCCTGCCTCCCCTTGCACAGATGTAATAACAGGACCAGCTTCTTCAAATCAGCAGCTTGAAACTCCTTTCCGGCCCCATCCAAATATCTGTAATAAAGGCAATTTATAGCTCAAGAAATGTGCACCCTTCCTCCCCACTGATGGCTACCTGCTAATCAACTGCAGCCATGCTCCCATCTACATCGTAGAATGTGTTATTAATGGTTGGTGTACCTCAGGGAACAGCAGGAGAGCTGAAAGTAAACCGTCAGGTTATGTCAGGATTTGAGGCACAGAGCAGCTCTAATTGAAATCCTCTCTGTCATTTACTCATCAGGAATGTAGAGCTCCCTCTTTGAATGAAACATTAGACACTGGCCTGACAGCTCCAGGTGGAAGATTATACAGCAGCTTAATCGCTCCTTGACAGCCCTGGTTACTCCCACATCAGCATCCATTAACCCTGTTTCTATGCCTTTTTAAATCAGTGGCTCCGGGTGCTTTGGAGCAAGAGCTGGTCAGCTCTCGGATGGAATGGGAGCACTGCATTTCACCAAAGCCAAGTTATGCCATTTGATGGGGCAAGGGCTGCCTGTCAGGTCACCTCCTCTCGGCTAGAAAGCCTCAGAAAGGAGGCTGTCTTCTGAAACTGCTCAGGAAGGAGATAACTGTTTTGCCAAAAGTTAGGATGTTATCAGAAGCAAACTTTTGGTCTCTGCTGCTTCAAGCCCTAAGTCACGGATGAAAAAAGCACTGTGAAAAATTCAGCTTTAATTTAACTTCTTAAAATTAGTATCTAGCCTTTATGTTTGCAGCAAAAACCAGATGTGAGTGCACCCTCAAGACTCAGACATCGGAAGAGATAAAAAGAACCCAAAGCTTATCCTCACTAAATCAAGACTGGATGACTCTTGAAAACTGATGCTATAACTCACACAGAAGTTAGGGGCTTAATGTGGAAATTCTTAGCTGAGGTCTCCTGAACTGTATTATGCAGGAAGTCAGACTGGATGATGATAATAGTCCCTTCTGCCCTCAAGTCTATGAATCCTTCTCCTGAAAGTTTTGCTATTGTTCCTAATTTGTTCTTCTCTGTTTTATTCACTTGGGTCCAGATTCTCAATGCTATTCAGATGTATACCACCAGCATGCATTTTTCAGGGGGAAATAAAAGAATTTTAGCATCTCCTTAACCTCTCATCAACCTGCACCAGCTCTTTCTGATTGCTCTGTGTCCTCAGTGCAGATCCAGGGAGAAAAAAAGACCAGTGGGAACGAGCAGACTAAGGCACTTGGTGCCTCTAGTTACCCCAACAAAGGGCAGTTGCTTGTCCAATACAAGTATGAATGAGGCTCAGCCTCTCACTACTGATATTACAAGGTATTGATACTGTAAGAAATCTGGAGAGGGACTTTTTATGAGGGTGTGTAAGGACAGGCCAAGGGGAATCGCTTTGAAATGTCAGGTTGCCCAGAGCAGCTGTGGCTGCCCCATCCCTGGCAGTGTTCAAGGCCAGGTTGGACACAGGGGCTTGGAGCAA
>JBCJKH010011535.1:0-11090 GCA_039877255.1 Loriculus beryllinus | reverse complement strand
ACTAGTTGGTGTGAGGCTCTTCTTTCATTTCTGAGTGGCAGCCTCTTCTGAAAAAAAGAGTGTCTACAATGCCTGCCTTATATTTGTCTGCCTTGATATTTGACATATCAAACAATAAGTGAAATAACTTCATTTTAGAGAAGATTGGTAATTTTATGATCCTTTTTCTTTTACAAAGTTTGACTTTAATTTTTTTTTCCCCTGCCACCCAACTTCACATTTCTATATTTTTTTAAAAAAGAAGTGTTTGTGCTGTGCACTTACTTTTGGTTTTGAGGATGAAATTCACATGAGAAATTTCACTGTAAGCCAAAATCAAAACCTACCCAATGAGTTGTGGCGATGTCAGACTTATTGAGTAAAACTGCAGCCACTGCGTATCATACTAGTTAAGTCAATGAGGGCAAAGTTTTGTGAAAATTTAAGGGATTTTTTAGTAATTAACAAAGAAGATGATCATTTCAATAACAGCATCCCTGTTTCTATAAAGATAGTATTATTTTCAGCTCTGGAGCGATCTATTGAGAACAGCTTAGGCCTGGAACACTGTTTTTGAATGCTTGAACTTGGCACCTAAGATAATATGTTTTTGATCTAAAGAAATCCATGAGGTGTGGGTCAGTAAAGTATCTTTTTTTTTTTTTTTTTGTTACTTTCTGAGGACATAGCTCTCATAATTTTGCTGTGCAAGCCTGATCAAAGAAAGGGAAAAACAACAGTCACACACAAAAGGCAGTGGGAAAGTAATATAGTTTTAAAAAGCAAAAGTAATTTTCTTCACTGTTTATATTCAGCAAGTGAATGTAGACTGTGTACATTGTTATAATCACACTATATTAAAAAGTGCAGATCTAGAATATATCAAAACCATGAAAAAAAAGTTAATTTTTATATTTTAGATCTAAAAATTCCTTGTATTAATGAATTAAATTTCAGACAAATTTGCCTTAAAAATAATAAACTATGTAAAAAATGAAGCTCATGCTTACAGAAATGGATTTATTTTAGGACCTAGACAAACAAAAAGAGTATTGAGAACTTAAACTTGTGTATACATAAGCATATATATGCTTATATGTCAATTGGGAGTGTGACACTGGAGCTATACAAACAGAAACTGGTTGACAATTTTGTCCTCTAGGCTTATCATACACTGACACTTATGCCAATAAAACTTCATTCATAAACTTGGAGTTACTCCCAATTTATATTTGTGCTAATGAAATGAGAATCAGACCCATCGATTTTGTGACGAACTGCTAACAGTTCTTTAAAGGTGTTCTGCTTTTAAATGAATGTAAGGGTTGATTGCTTCCATATTGCATACTCATTGCTTCTTTCTGTCCTTGACCTTTTATCAGAGAGGCACAATTTCAGAATGACTTGGTAGAAGACTTTTCAGGAGAGTCTGCACCTGGTATTCTGCAATTTTCCTTTTATTTAAATTTCACAAACAAAAAAAGCACAACAAAGAAAAGTATGTTATTGGCATTGATTATCATTTGTGTGTATATGTATGTTTAGCAGGTTTCAATGCATGCATATATAAAAATAACAACAAAATGAATGAATGGAAAGTTTTTAATCAGTTAAAACTTTTTGATGTGCTATTTTTCCCTGAGGGTTATAAATCTCTGCCATTGTACTGGCTTCTGAAAAAACAGTAATAAAAAAAGTTTAATTTCTTGTCTGATTTGCACAAGATACTGAGTACATAGACAGTATAAGAAAGGAAACAATTCTGAAAGATGATTAGCGGTTTTATAACTGGTCCTTTTGAGAGCTGTAACCTTGTTCCCAATATTGGGGCTTATATCATGCTGAGCTCTATGGCGACCTGGAGCTTTTCGGGAAGTTTATAAAAAATATGAGCAAGTGAGTATTGCCCATGCAATGCAAAATTAAGGATTCTAGCTTCTGGCTGGTCTGCCTGTGACAATATGCAAGTAATCCATCACTCACCTGCAGCTCTGCCCATCTCTTAAAGATTTCTGATCACCTACTTCCATTGTACCTTGTCTGAGCTATTTGCTATTCTAGTGAATCAAATTCAGTCTCTGGGAATGAACTACTATTAATTTTGCAAGCTGGCTTTTAAAATTTGCCCCTAAAGGTCAGGAGAAAATATTCCTTAGCACCACTGCATGTTTTCCATTCCTGCCTGTCATTATATTTCAGAATTGCATTCTACTTTCTCTATCCTTATGCTGAATATTTTTTACCTTTCTCCAAACCACTATGTCCTTTTGTATACTTAATATATATTATCACTACTTTTTAAAGAATTTCTAATAGTAGAGTCTTTTGCAAGAACACAGTTTTGCATTGTAAATATGCTATGAATTTCTATCAGGAATAAATGTATAAAATAATTAAAGGTTAGCCCCATTACCCAAGAAATGTTTCAAGCCTTTTAAGTCTAATTGTTCCATAGTAAATTACCAAGGAACATTTGAAATACCTCATTTGCAGTGAAAAATGGTGTAATTATCTTTAAACATAATAACTTGAACGTATTACATATAGTACATATTGACTTGGTCAGTGTAATGCAAGAAATGTTTTACATGCTTACATATATTGAGCACCACTGCTGAATTGCTAACAGAATGAGTGTAAGATTTAAGAAATTAATAACAGCAAATATAATAAACAATGTGAACAGAAAAATAATCGGATGTTATGCTAAGACAAAAAACATATATTGCAATAGAAACACAACAATCATTAGAACTAAAACAGTAACAAGGATTCTCTCAAATTAAGATACATGTGGTAGAAATAACATTTTTCTTTGAGGAGCCTGAAGAGATGGAATAGTGGAATAATTTAAAAGTAATAATGATCTGGATGTGAACTCTTCAGACTAAGAAAGCAATACACTGGATTACATAAACTTTGCCCTAATGAAAAAGGATGAAGACAAGTGGCATTTATTTCATTTATTTATGTCATAATCTTCACATTTGTTTTGGGATGAAGGAGCTGTTCTGCTATTCTACACTATTTTTCTGTTCTACACTATAGAAATTGACACTAAATTTTCTCAGACACTTTAGATTAATTAGTTGAATTGGTTTTAGTTTACTGGCTTCTTATTTTTTTAGCATTCTTTCCCTCTTACTTTCATTCACTTCTTTCCCTGCATGTTGTTTTTCAAACCCTTTTTTGTGTTCAAGTCTCAGTTTTTAAATTCTTTCAGACCTGCTCTCTCTTTTTTAACCCAACCTTAGGTCCTTTGCCCATTCAGCACAGAAATATTTTCCTCTCACTTCAGAAAATTAATCTGCTCTCCTTTACATATTGTCTAATCTCTTCTCGTACAGTCAACTTTACATACAGTGCTGACCAGAACTGATTAACAGTGCTCCCACCCTACATGGTTACTGTTCTAGTCTGGATTCCGACCTTCACTCTTCTCTAAAAATATCTGTAATGACCAGATTTTAGAGTCTTTCCTCAGCAATCATCCCTAAAACAATTCCATGCAAATGTATTCTGAATTATTTTGGTACTATTAAAAAAATAGTGCTAAGAGCGGCAAGACAAGACCAATCAATTATTTTCCTGTTTTCATATATAAGAAGTTTTAGAGGTACAAGACTGGTGGCTTCTAGATGTTTTCTACATGTTTGTGAACATGTTTCTATTAGTTCAACCATAGGCAGCCTATCAATAAATAATGTGACCAATAAATTGAAGGCCTAACACAGCTATAAGGTTATGTGATAAAATGCTGATCTCCACATCAAAGACAAGCAACTTTCCAGGAGAACCTGAAAACTCACAAGAGAGTGATCAGACCGTGAAAGGCAGACACACAGACATGCAGACACACAGAGGAGCACCAAGGCAGAGGGCAGTGTCCCTGTCAGAGACACAAGCCCCTGTCTCAGCCTCCTCAAGGCTGTCCTAGAAAGCATCAGCTCCACAGGAAAGATGAGAACCAGCACCACAAGACTCTGAGGCACCAAACCACTGAGGGTGCCTACACTGGGGGATGGCACTCATTATGAGATGCCAGGGAAAGGCATTTTGGTTTTGTGGAAGACTTGTTACGGGATGTTTAGGGCTAAGATAGGGGTGGTAACCGAATAGATGGGAAGGTGCAAGCATGGAATAATAAAAGAATAAGGGGATAAAGGGTCTAGTTGCCTGTAAACAGTGTGCTGAATGGTATGTTTGTCTGACCATGGTCAACGCAGTCTGTCCTGTCTTCTAATTAAACTCCATTTCTAACTCTTTTCCTGGGAGAGGGATTCTCTCTTTTATGCACATCTGCATTTATGGAGTACAGCAGCTATAGTTGGACAGAGGGACCAGTGTGTCTATTGTAGATCTATGGTATTAGCAGCTGGAGCAAGTGTGGGTACACAAGTCAGGCTGTGATCACTACCAGGTCAAGCCACACAAGCAGGTGACGTGGCCTGGGAGCCAGGAGTGTGCATGCGTCTCTTGGAGTGAGGCACTTGGGCAAGAGGAACCATACCAGAAGGTTTAGTTCAACTGCCAGAGGATGCTAGATGTTAACTGCAACCACCTGTGTTTTTGAAGACATGCTCCTTTAAATGTTATACATTTTTCTGGACACCTAAGAAGAGACATAATCTTCGGTCAAGCCAAATCACAAGAACATGTTTGTATATTTCTCTGGGCAGATCATCTACCTTGAATTTGGAGGCCCACATCTACTAAACTCCTTAAGGATGTGTTTAGTACAGTAACTTATAAGCACTGGATTTTGAATGTGTGAAACATTAAGGAAACTGAGTTTTGGAGTATTATAAACTGCAGGAAAAAATTGCAGTAACTTTATCTGATACAAGCAGAATTTGCAATGAGGGAAAAACATCCTAGTTTTTCATACCAGCATTGCTGGTATGAATTTGGTTCTTTATATTCCAGATGAGTATTTTTATCATCAAGATACAATCTCACGCTCCCTAGAGTAAAATTCATGTTAACTACTTTATAGACATTCCAGTAGACAGAATAAACTGAAACAAAGGTCAACTACGTAATTTAGTTGCTAAGACAGAGTAGGGGCATTATTCTTGCTCAGAAACAAAAAAAAAGTCAGAATTGTTGGGTCTTTTATCTGCTGGACAGTATCCATTTTGGCTGATTATGACTTTTTTATTTTATTAAAAGAAAGTAAGCTCTTATTATCACTTTATTTTACACATCAACATTGGTTATAAATTCCTTTGTAACAGATGTTAAATGAGTATCTGTTACGTAGTTTCACAAGTCATATTTACAAGAATACTAGATGACAATTCTTGATAAATTTGCAAACTATGGAAGCCTTCTTACTTCTCAATAACCTAATATTTAGAGGAAATGGCATTGAACACTCTCATTATGACATATAATGAGGGGGAAGCTTAACTTTTCTCTTAATTAATTTAATTTCACATTTGAAAACAACCCGCACTACATACACTCTTCTACTTTTAAAATATTAATTTCCAGCACATTTAGATCTCACATTAATTTTTATTCATTATTATAAATTATTTATATATAATACACTGAATCATGAGGGTTGACATAGTAAATGGATGTCAACCATAGCAACTTTAAAGTTATTTTGAGAAGGCAGGCTGACTGATTCATGACTTATTTCTGCAGCAAGAAAACCTCCTGTGTTTTTTTTTGTTAACATGACCCTCTGATGTTATGATTTAACTCTATAATGCAGAGTCTGTAAAGCACCGAGCCCTTTCAAATGGCACTAATGGCATCAAAAGAGAAGGCAAAAAATGAAAAAGTGAGTCTTCTTATTTCCTGAAGATGGCTACATTAAGGTTCAGGTTGATAAGAGAAGCAGTGCCATCACATATCCGTCCTAAAGAGAAATATTAGTCAGCACTAGGTTTGATTCTATGTCTCATTGTTTTATTTACTTTCAGAATTTCATTTGTGCCTCTATGCTGTCTAAATGTCTAGGTATCATTACCCAGAACAGCTTATACTGCACAGCTGAAAATGAGTATTCACTGAGAGTCTGAGGAGATTTGAATTAATTCCTAATCGACACAATGCTTAACAAGTCTCAGTTAAAGTGAGTTACTTTCTACAATGAATATTTTATGTTTTGCAGGATCTAGAAATAGAACCTAAGTACAGCTAAACAAATATTCTTAACATTTAATTATTCAAGCTGCTACCATAACCACTGACATAGTGTGTGCCACTTAGAGTACACTCATTGCAAGGTGAAAAAACAACTAATTACTCTATTAGATAAGAAATGGCCACCTTGCCTGAAATGTTTATGTTCAAGTTTGTTTCATGTTTATGTCTTTACCTATCACATGATGCATAAGTAGGAGCTCAGAGTAGTTTAACCCAAGGTAAGAAAGAGGAATTTACATTAACTAGTAAAGTAGTGCAGAAGGGAAATCATCGGGTACTGAGGATTTATGATTTTCTTCAAAATCACTGTCTAAGATTAAATGCAAACAAAACAATGAGATAACAATATATAAATTGTGAATAATTTGTTTTCTGAATTGTGGAAGAATTTTTCCTGCTTCAGGCTTACGATGAACTGTCATATGTACAATGGTTTTGGACACTCATTTCAGTAGGAATGTATAGGGTGAGAACATGACATTTGGTGCCTTGTAATTGGATGCATACTACCATGATACATAGTTTTTCTGTTTTTCAAGAGATTTCATCTTCGCTAAAGAGTAATGCTAGGAACAGATTAGCATTGGCTAATAACATACTATTCTCAAACCAATGCATTGGAATATGGAAAACAGGGACTTCTACAGTCTCTAGACTTCAACTAGTGGATGAGCTAGTGCATTGAGTAATATTTTTAAAGCAAAACCATACTGTAACTGGTGCAAAATTTGGGATATGAATGTTCAGGGAGCATCTACAGGTTAATACAGGTCCTATTTGCAAAAACTAAAAAGATGTCAATGGCAAAAGGCAAGATGGAAAAAAACTGCAAAATGAAGTATGACTGAAGGATAGAAACAGAAATTTCTAGTGCTAGCAAACACTATGAAAAGTCATTGATAAAAACATGCATTCTAAATTTAAACAGATTTTTCAAAGTAGAAGCCTAATTTCTTGTTCTGCATCAAAAATCAGAACTGTCAAGTAAGCCACCACAATCACAACACTAATTGTGGGTAGTCTAGAAGGTTCACTTATAACTTTCTTCTTGTCATTAATCAATCTCCAAAAATTCTTGGATATAAAATCTTTATACCATATGTAATTGCACATTATCTATTTCAATTTCATTTCTATTTGCTTTAGAGTTACTTGACATTTTATTCCATAAATTTACTCTACTTTGAACAAAAGCCTAAATTTAATTTCCTCTTCATTCTTGGTTTTCCTTTCTGAACGACCTTATCAAAAGAACCAGGTCACTGTTAAGACTTTTTTTTTTGCTTTCTTTTGCAACAAAAGGACATTAGGAGAGAAAGACTGTTTCAATACAAGCAATTTTTCATTCTGTTGGTTAGTTGGAGGACAGGAAACAATTCTAACACTTTTCCTGTTTAATTTGAAATTAAGCATTGTAAAAAAAAAAAAAGCTGTGCATCTGCAGCTGGAGAGAGGAGTGAGAATATATGAAAGAAACAGCTCTGCAGACACCAAGGTCAGTGCAGAAGGTGGGGAGGAAGTGCTCCAGGTGCCGGAAAAATGATTCCCATGCAGCCTGTGGTGCAGCCTATGGTGAGACAAGTGATGAGTCTCCAGCACCTGGAGGTCCATGGTGGAGCAGATATCCACCTTCATCCTGGGGAGGACTCCATGCTAGAGCAGGGAGATGCACCCAGAGAAGGTTGTGACCCCTTGGGCAGCCCATGCCTGGAGCAGGCTCCTGGCAGGACCTGTGACCACGTGGAGATAGGAGCCCATGTTGGAGCAGGTTTGCTGGCAGGAGGTGTGACCTCACGGGAGACCCACATTGTGGAAGGGACCCACCCTGGAGCATTCTGTGAAGAACTGAAGCCCCTGTGAAGGACTCACATTGGAGAACTTTTGTGGAGGACCACATTCTGGGTCAGGGAAAGAGTGTAAGGAGGAAACAGCAGAAAAGAAAAAGTGTGATGAACTGAATGCAACCCCCACTCCTCATCCCCCTGCACTGCTTGTGGGGGATGAGGAGGTAGAGAAAATGGAAGTGAAATTAAGCCCAAGAAGAAGGGCAAGGGAGGGAGAAAATGTTTTTAAAATTTAGTTTTATCTCCCTTTATTCTACTCTGATATAATTTGTAATAAATTAAATTATAGAATCATGGAATCACAGAATGCCTAGCCTTGAAAGGGATGCTTGGAGATCATCTAGTTTATATTCCCTGCTAAAGCAAGTTCACCTAAAGCAAGTTGCACAGGATCTAGTGCAAGTGGGTTTTTTATATCTCCAGTGGTCTGCACCCTTGAAGTAAATAATTTCTTAATCATATTCACATGGAACTCCCTTTGCTTCAGTTTGTGCCTGTTGCTCCTTATCCTGTCACTTGGCACCACTGAAGAGTCTGGCCCTATCCTCTTGACACCTGCCCTTAAGTTGTCTGTACGCATTAATAGAATCATAAACTAGGTTGGAAATTACCTTCAGGATCAGCAAGTCCAACCTTTACCCCACAGCTGACAAGTCCACCACTAAGCCATGTCACTGAAGGCCTCATGTACATATTTTTTGAACACTTATAGGAACAGCGATTCCACCAATTCCACCACTTCCTTGGGAAGCCTGTTCCTACATCTCATTCCTTTCAGTCGTCCCTTCTCCAGGTTAAACAGGCACAGCTCTCTCAGCATTTCCTCATAAGAGAGGTGCTCCAGTTCCCTAATCAACCTTGTAGCCCTTCTCTGGATTCTCTTCAGTATTCCTTTCTTCAACTGTGGAGGCCAGAAATGAACACAGCTTTCCAGATGCAGTGCAAAATAAAGGGGGAGGATTACCTCCCTTGACCTACTGACTACACTCTTCCTAATGCACACTAGGGTACTTGTTGGCCACCTTAGCCACAAGGGTATGTTGCTGGCTCATGGTTACCCTGTGGTCCACCAGGACCCCCAGGGTCTTTCTCTGTAGAGTTGCTTTCTAGCAGGTCAACAGCTAACCTGTACTGGTGCATGGGTTTGTTCTTCCTTACATGCAGGACCCTACACCTGCCTTCGTTGAACTTCATTATGTTCACTCTCTATAGCCTACCCAGGTCTTACTGAATGGCAGACAGAAAGAGAGAGATAAGCAGTTAAATAATATATGTATACACTGATCTCACATCATGTTGGGGCACTGTAGGGTATAAACATCTTTTAACACCTTAAATAATTGTTTACTAAATCAAAGAGTACCAAAGTGAACAAGAAGAGGCATTCTTTTTAATATGCTCTAAATAATTCAGAGGAAATGAGATTAAGAAGTGATGATATATATGTCACTAATTACAATGGAAATAGTTAAGTTCAACATACTTAGAAAAGTTAGCATTATTCCTACTAAAAAGCAAACAAACAGCTTATGCTTGGCTCAGAAAACAGAGAATTCAGTTTTCATAAAGTAATGAAGAAATTACAGCAGAAGCCTATTTTGGTGAAAATGTTTCAGCAGTCATGGATCATCAAGCCTGAACACAGAGAACCCAGGAACACCTATAATACTTGCTACCTTTTCTTGTTTCCTAATAGCTATTTTTCTAGACAAATGAATAAATGAGAGAGCAGATGGACTTAAATAACTTCCAATTTAGAACTGGATAAAGATTACTTGACCTTTTCATCAATCAAACCTGAAAATTTGCACCAGCTCTATTTAACCTGAAGTAATTTTTCACCTGTCTCTAAAGTGATTGTGTTTCATGTTCTTCCAAAACAGCTTGTTCAATCATAAGCAGCTGTTTCCAGTTCTGAAAGTTATCATTCCATTCTATTAAAAACAACTCAGATATAAAAAATATTTTCTTGGAGAATATTAATACACAGTCAAGGTTAGGTTTCCATTAACAAAAAATAAACCACAAAAAGCACAATTAAACAACTTAGTAGTGAATATTTTTACTTCTTATGTCTTTACCCTCCTGTGTATTTTGTCCTATACAGGACAAAAAAGCTGGCTATGTAAAATTCTGTGTTAGTTCTAATTGGCTACTGTTGATTAGTGGCACATGATGGCTTGACTTCATGAATGAATATTTGGGGAGAGCTTTACCCACCCTTACTAGAAGCGCGCTGATGACTAAAATGGCCAATGTGGGATACGCAAATCTGGCTGTAAAAAGCACAGCAAAAGGTCTCCTTGGATGGTATAGACGAGGCACTATTCTTTCTTGTTGTCTTTTCTCCTCGAAACTAATTCTATGTGTGTTCTCAAAGGAGACAACAGTATGGTGTGTCTCCAAGTCTCCCAGTTAGAGTCCAAGGTGGACCACTGGTGGTATTCAACATGGCCAAGGCTATGGTATTGTTTCAGGGAGTCCTTATATCTCCTCTTTTGGGCACTTCTCTTGCAGCAGATGGTGGCGAGTTCACTATAAAATACAACCTTAGGAAGGCGGTGATCCTCCATCCTGGAGATGTGCCCTGCCCAGCACAGCTGCGATTTCAACAATATGGCCTTGATACTGGTGACCCCTGCCTGTTCAAGGACAGTAACATTTGACGCATAATCAGTCCAATGAATATTTAGAGTTGTACAGAGCCAGCACTGATGGAAGTGTTTGAGGAGTTTCAGGTGATGGCGGTAGATAACCCATGATTCAGACCCATATGAAAGAGTAGACAGTACAATGGCTCTATAGACACTAATCTTTGTACTTTTCTTCAGGTATTTATTGAACCAGACCCTTTTATAGAGTTTTACGAAGGCTCTATATGCCTTTGTTATTCTATCTCTTTGTCAATTGTGGCATCTGAAGAAATAATGCTTCCCCAGATAGCTGAACTGCTGAACTGACTTAAGCTCTGACTCGTCAATGGTAATGTGGGGATAACGGTAATCTTCTTGTGGTGCAGGTTGGTAGAGAACTACTGTCTTCTTCAAGCTGACTTCCAGCCCAAAAATCTCAGCCGCCTCCACAAAGCAAGATGTTAAGCACTGA
>JBCJKH010011533.1:0-36918 GCA_039877255.1 Loriculus beryllinus | reverse complement strand
TGCCTCTGTATAAATTTATGGTAGATTATAATAAAATTTTATATACCTCATATCCTGTATACTGTACATGCTGCCTTTCTGTTTCAGGAAGGACAGGGGTAACTGCAGAGGGTGGAGAGGAGGATGGGCCAGCTGGCCAGAGGATGGCTTTTGTGTGAGAAGTGCTTGATCAGAGTAGGATTATTTAGTTTTCAATAAAGGTGACTGAAGGAAGATACAATATAGGCATCAAAATCAGGGCTGACGTGGAGAGTGAAGGTGACTGTTTACTGCTTTGTGTAATTAAAAAATCTGGATACCAAATAGAGTTATAAGGGTCGGGCTTAAATGGAATGACATCTACTCTGATGCGTAACTAAGCTGTGGAACTCCTCACTTCAGGTGTTAAAAATTTAACACAGATTCAAAAGTAATATTAATGGACATTTGATGAACAGCTTTAAGTCTAAGATTACAAATATGACTCCAAAAGTTTCTGATTCAAAAGTCACTGAATATCTGGAGAAAATGGCTTATAAATGTTACAGGTTTTATATATAGCTTATATAGCTTTTAAGTGTAATATGTTGCCCACAGCCATAGAGAAGATGCTGGCCCAGATGGGACTTTTTGGTGTCACATGTGGTGACTGTTGCATGTACTAGTTGGTTACCGTGGTGTTTGCTTTTAAAAAGCAGAGAAAGGAGTCTGGTAATTCTGTGTTCAGAGAACTGATTGAGCAATATATGGTATATTTAAAAGATAAAACAACACATGAATAAAAAAAAACCCAAATTTTAATAGCAGTTTTATAGAGACCCTTTTATTAGGTATGTCCAAGGAATGCAACCAGAATTTTGCAGAACTAAATGTAATGTGTGATTATAGTAGGAGCTGAGACTTTTCTCCTGAGTGGGGCAGCTGATGTTTTATGAACAGAAAGTTAGAGTGTGTTGGATATTCTTGGTGGTTGTGGCTGGTGGTATTGTTTGTTGTGACCAGTGGACATCACATAGACTTAGTGTTGATTTGATCTTAAATTCCATGGAATAGTATCTCTGAATATGTTGGGGAATTTTACAATGTTCTGTCAAAGCAGTCCTTTGTTGATAGCAGGTAAATATAAAACAACATCCCTTCATTTTGTGATGTTCCTCCACCTTTTTTTTTCGTCCCAAGCTGTATTAGAGCATTGTGGTTATTTCCTCAGTGGAAATTTAATGTATTGTGAAGTGCAGCCTGTGACTAATCTGCCTCTTGCTGTCTCTACTCATTAACTGGCTGATGGTGATGTGGTTGCACCACTTTCTACACATGGCCTCAAGGATATGGCATTGTGACACCGACAGTAAAATATGCAAGGCTTGATTTCAAAAGACATTTTGGGTTGGAAAGTTAGAGAGATTATAAGCTAATATTGTGGCTGGTTTTGCCCTTTTAATTAATATTGGCTGGTAATAGAATAAGGTGTACCTTTTTCGTGTTTATACACTGATATACAGTTGATGCTCTAGAGGCAATTTATTTCAATTTGTTTTCCAGTTTTGTTGAATTAAAGTTATCCTACAGTTGAAGAAGTATGTTTGGAATATGGCTTAGCAATTCTTTTTTTTTTTTTTTTTACTGAAAATGCGTTTAAAGTTGGTTAATACTAATGTTTTACATGTTAGTTTGGTGCCTTAGTACCAGATAATAATTATGATGGCACACTGGCTTTTCAA
Source organism: Loriculus beryllinus (assembly GCA_039877255.1). NCBI lineage: Eukaryota > Metazoa > Chordata > Aves > Psittaciformes > Psittacidae > Loriculus > Loriculus beryllinus. The sequence goes on along the minus strand of JBCJKH010011533.1, from coordinate 35,218 downwards.
GTTGCATGCACCTTTATCTTTCTAAACAATATAGGGACAAGAAACAAGTACTGAAATGGTAGTTGGGTATTGACAAATGTGTGAATTGCAGGTTATTGAAGAGAGAGTAACTGTGTGAATGTCTTAATTACTCATTGGTGCATTGGTAGCTGTGCAACAGGACTGCTGCGAAAAGATTTCCTGTGGTCTTTATCCTTTTAAAATAAAAATACTCCCTCTTTACTTTTCCCTTCTGTTTCCGAAAGAAACTTCAAATATTGTCTTTCAAAATCAGATGTAATTTAGTTTAGGAACAGAAACTTGATGTTCTCATGCCTTTGTTTTGTTATCATGATGATCATTTTACACGACAAAGGGGACAGACAATGTGGTTTCTCTGTAAGGTTTCCAAACTTTGTGGGTGAATTTTTGAAACCTCCAGTATCTCACAGCCTGAAGCTTAGGGACGTGAGCACCACCCCCATGGCAAAAAATTTTTAAGGCATCCAATTGCAAGTGTATGAAATGATCAGTAACTTTCAATCTGTAGTTTATAGGTAGAATCTAGCAAAATAGTTAGAATTGATTTAATTGGAACAAAGTGTGTAGTATAATATTTATTAGTGAAAATACTTGGTTCTTGGCTGAAATTACTTTATGCGTGCATCTGGTTTACAAATATACAAGTGTTATGTGATGTAAATTTGTTTTTTATTTTTATTTTATTTTTTAGGCACTTACAAGAAGAAATAAGAACCTTTTCTCGAGCTGAAGACTGTAAAAGAAAACTGTATCATGTGTTAGAATACTGAAGAGTGACGTCTGGATTAGTATATTTCTGGATTGCAAAGCAAAAGAAAGAAGAGGCCAAAAATGGGGAGAAAGAAAATACAGATCACCAGAATAATGGATGAACGGAACAGGCAGGTGAGAAACAAGGAGTGAGTTCAGTAATCCTAAAAATGAATGAAAACTTTGAATACGTTCATCCTAATGCTTTTCTAAAGCCAAGTTTTGTCTTCATGTACCTACAGATGGCATAACCAGAATACAGATAGGAAATGTCTCAATTGTTTTACTACTGCTTGAGGGGAAATTTGTTATTTATAAGTTACATCAATTACTACTTTAAGTTCACTGTAAAACTACTATTCCTATTTAAATGGTACCCTAGTCTGTACTTCCTTTAGACTGGAGGATTGTGTTGAAACAGATACCTTGCTTGATCTGCTAGTGGATATAGTCATGAGTTTTGTTAATATGTTTCTATGTAAAAGCATTGTTTTATACCTCTTGTAAGAGCCATTTGCTGTAAGTCTTGAAAAATTGTCAGTCAAAAGGGTAGGGTATTCCAATGTGTGCTGTTTTAGGAAAAGAAGCTTGTTTGGCTGCTTTTGCCCTGATAAAGAGGTGTCCTTGAGCTTGGAAAGTACCACAGGTTAATGACTATAGAAGGGGAGTTTCCTCTTGACTTCTAAATTGCTACATGAAATAGGAAGAAAAATTTTAACTGGATATTGAAAATGCACAATGGGGGATCTGGAAGCTACCATTTGTAAGGAAAGTATTGTAGAATGACTTGGGACTCTAAGAACAGTTATTGTGGTTCAGACCAAAGGTGCTGCTAAACGGTTATCTTTTGTCCAGTGATGGTCATCAGTAAATAAGTGTAGGATGGAGACACACATGTTACGCTACTCTAACACTCTTCCAGCTTCTAACTATTCTTAGCTCAGGGATTTCCTGAGCTGGATGTGGTTTCTGTATATTTAGCAACCATTAATGGATATTTTTATTTTTGTTTTCCCCACCTCCTGCCAGTGAAGTTGTTCAGTTATCCCTGGAGCCTTTACGAAGCTGCAGCATTTATAGCATCTTTTGGCTAGGCTTTCCTATGGGTCTGTTGCCTGTTGCTTCAAGAAGCACCTTTACATTTACACTTTGTCATAGTTCTGCTAGTTATTCAGCTCTTGTATGGGAGAGGCAGCAGTCAGTCCCTGTCTAGGCTGTCCATCTTGCTTGTTACCCTGTGGACCTCTTCGATGTTTTCTTATTTTCTCTTAAAATAACTTCTTTCAGGCTGAAGCACCCTATAACTTAGTTGTTTTAATACAGAATTGATTGCACATCTTTAACCATTCTCTCTGCTTTCCCTTAAACCTTCTCAAGTATCACTGTTACTTTTGGTGGCAAGGAGACCCATTACAGTGCAGTGTTCAAGTTGCATGCAAAACATGGGCTCAGTGGTTTACTGATATTTGTTCTCTGTTCCCTTCCTAGTATTTGATTTATTTTTTTAGCTTTGTCTGAGCACCAATTTGATGTTGGGGTAGTGTCAGAATTCCATGAGTCTGCCTTGCTTGCTGACACAGCAGCTCAGAGCCCATTGCTTTATTAGTGACATCAGGATTGTTTCTCTCCTTGTATCACTTTAAAAGCAATGTAAACTCTCAGAAGACTATATATAGCAAGAAAAGTATTATTGGAGTTTGGGAGAAAGCCAAGTATTGTGTTTTAACAGCTTTAATCACACAGCGACTGTATGTTTGATGTAGATAAATGTCTTAAGTGCATGTAGTAAAAGTAGATGAGTTAATAACTTCAGTTCCTTCAGGTCTTGTTCTAGAAATTCAGAGGTGGAAATTGATCCATCTCTCCCTTTTTTTAACTCACTCGGAGTAACTTGGACAAATTGGGGTTTTTTGCTTGAAATACAAAAGCTCTTGCGCTATAACCTGGCTTTGGCGTGGTGAACTTGAGGGGGAGTTTTTGTGGATCTCTGTCTCATTGTTCAGGCTACATCAGTGGAAAAGAGGAAAATTAGTGCATTTGTATCAAATTTCAGCCCTCTTGTACAATTGCTATGACTGAAGCAAAATATGGGAATTAAATTTGAAGTTTTGCTTCTGGCTGTTCTTTGCTAGGACTTCTTTGGGCTTTTTAGTGATCAGGAAAAGGCTTTAAGCTCTAATGGAACTAGCCTTGTGTCCTAGGTTCAGCTGTAGCAGTTCTTTTTCTCCTTAGCTGAACCCAGGACAGCTTGCCTTACCCTTTTTCTGTGGAAACTCAGAGATGATTACATACTGCGTCTTGGCTTTAAAAGGTTTTAAAGAGATTAAATAGCTTTTGTTAGTGGAGCCATATTTCTTCTGTGTAGAGACATTGATGGTGTTCTTTAACCCCACTGGCGTCCTGTGATTTTGGTAGCTGGTCTGTAGAGTTTTAATATACTAAAATGTCACGATGCACTTGGTATTAATTTACTTTGACTTTTTTTTTCATTGGCCCATGTAAAGAGGACATTTAGGGTTTGTTTTGCCAAACTGGAAGTGTAGTTCAGTTGTGTTCTGTCACTTTTTCTATGGCATACATAGCTGGTTAGTAGGTCACTCATGAACATGCATGTGATGTCCTGTTTCGATGTCTAACATGATGATAAGGTGTTTGTTTGTTTGAAAGCATAAGAATAGAATAGAGATTTGCCTGTAAAGCAAGTTCATATGATTTACGTGGGAAGAAAAACTATTGTTTTATCAGAGGCATCTTATTTCTGACAGGATTGCATGCGACTCAAAACAGAATATATAGACCGCTACTCTGGGGGATTACAATTGTCCCGAGACTGTCATTGTACTATTAATTAAGCAATCTTACGTGCTTGAATGAGCAGTAGGACATTTATCTTCATTAAGCTGAAGAGAATAAACTGCAGTAAATTAGGTATCAGAGGAACTCAATCTTGTTGCGTTTGCTCTCTCCTCCTCACCCGGTTTCTGCTAAGCAATGTTGTACTGATGCTGAGGAAGCCATTGGCCTGTAATAAAGATACATCTTTCTGGTTTTAGTGTGATCCTAAATGGCACACTAAATGGCAAAAAGAAAAGAGAAATTTGCAGAAATAGTTCTGCTTTCTGAGTTCTTAAATGAAAACTGAGTTTATAATGATCTGTTAAAGTAAGGCTTGGACTCCAGAAATAGTGGGGCTTGTGCTGAGCACTGCCCAAACACAAAGTGAGAAATTGATGCTGGCTGAGTATCTCACAAATAAGAAAACCTCTCAGGTAAAATAGCCTTACAAGAGGCAAGAAAGATTACTTTTTAGGGTCTTATGGAACTAATGCCTTCAGTCTTTTCATTTAGTGTTTTCTTAAAGTAATAACAGCACACACCCATCTTGTTTATGATGCCTTTTTTCCTGACAAATGGTAGTACCTGTCTGTACCTGCTCATACTCAGGTAATAATCTCTTAAGTGTCTTGTAATTGAAGTATATCAGAGCAACAACAACGGCGGTTTAAAAAAAACAGTGTTTCCCGAATCCACAGAGGAGTCCAGACAAAGTCATTCTTAATGTCCCATCCAAGAAAGGATAAATACTGGTGTTGTGGAAATAGGCATGTGTAAAGTGGCAGAACTGCCAGGAGACTTCTTTTAAGAAGCAGCTGTATTGTATTATAGGTGAATAGTGAAAGTTCCACCTGCATTTGGGAAAAGCACAGCCCAGTAAAACCTGCATTTGTACTTTGTCAATTTGTTGAATTGATAACTGAAAATAAAACTCTTAACAGAAGTTGCATTAAGGTAAAGTCTGTCAGATTTTGTGGCATCTTGTCTCACTAATGTATTGTAATGGTTAAACAATAAGTAAGTAAAAAGATATGCTTGCCCTAGTTGGGCCTTAATGTGTTACAGCACTTTACATAAAATTGTTTCAGAAGTAGTGCTGTATCTTAATGGAGCTTCTCACCAGACATGCTTTAAAAGGGTTGAATAAAAAAGTTATGGGAAGTACTTACCTTTCATCTGAACATGGATTATTCAAGCATCACAAAAGCCTCTGTGATTAGTGGTCTTTAAACCCTAAGTCTCTAAGTTAGAGACACTGCACAGGAACTTAAATTAAACTGTGGTTATCATAATACGCCCAACATTCCATGTTCTCATCTTTCTGGGTCTTCTGTTCATTATCTGTGTTCCTGCTGTGGCAGGGTTTCAAAAAGCGTGGAGACACTGGTATGTTGGAGAAAGGGGGCACGTATTTTTGATGGATGTGGATACAGTTTTGTGGCCAGAGGGAAATCTCAGGTCCACAGTACCTTTGCAAACACTTGTGGTAGAAGAGTAAAGCATGCATATACTGTTTTAATAGTACAGTCATTATCAGCATGCTGTTGTTAGAATATCTGTCTGCATCCCCCTGAGACTATTTATGTGGTGGGAAGTAGAGTATACGTTTTGAATTATGGATAGTATTAAAAAAGCAATATGCATGAGATACTCATCTCTGGAGAAAATGCCTTGAGGTGTGTATACACAGAATTTTCCCACCCATCTTCCAAAAGCTTGACGTAGACCTTAGTAATTAACACGTGAAATAATAGAAACCCATAAAACAGGTTTGATGGTTTCTTGTGTTTTATTTCATTCCTATCTTGCAAAAGAGTATTTTCTGTTAAACAAGTAGGGCATGTAGGTCATTCACCTGTGCAGAGGCATTTACTTTAAATTGTAGTACAGGGGTTTGGATGTGGGCACAAAGGTGTTCGATTCAGCTGTGAAACTCAGATTGAGAGGTTGAATCTGAAAATAACATCTTTATTAAAAATGCCTTGGAATATTAACTTCATACTGGTAGATTAAGTGCCTTTTTGAGATGCTTAAGAGGACATTTAATAAAAATACTGTCTATTAAGAAAAGTTGACCTTTAGCATCAATCCTGTTTGATTCAATTTGCTATCAAATACAGTGGTACTCCGGTATCCTAAACTGAAATCCTGTGAAAGGAATAATTTTTAAAACCTTTTTTCTCATGTTTGGTAAGTGTCATGATTTTTGTAAGTGTCTTTCTCCCTTCTCCTATGGGCAAATGGTTCTTTGTGATGGTTTGTACTTGATTTATTTCCCTACAGCAGTTCTAATTGGACAGAATGTTTCATGATGTTTCCAGGTGCAGAAAACAACTTCAAAGTATAAATTAATCTGATTAGATGGCTTAATTGCAACAAAATATTTCTTAGTTTTACATAATTAGAAATAGTATTATGTCGTTACAGTGTGATTGCCATTGATATTGCTGTGTTCTTTGACTTTTAGTTAAAGTTGTGAGTAACTTGTAGAGTAGTTATGGAATAACTAATTGTTACAGAAGTAAATATTGTGATTCCTTGAAAGTCAGCATTGAACAGAAGGAAATGTTAGAGGATCCTCAAATTTTAACTCTTCTTGGTAGTTATATTAGTGGAAGAGTTGGGGGGGGGAGTAATTATTCAGCTTAGTCTAATATATAGCATTGGTCCTCAAAGTGACACCAGGTATTACAGGCAGTTGTTCTGTTGAGCTTGTACACATGTTCAGTTGTGTTGCTTTTAGTAGGAATAAATAGGCTCTATTAGCATATTTCTGGAATGTTTGATTATAGTCCTGCAAACCCATCATGTGTTTAAAAGAATACTATTATCCTTTCTTTTCTAGGTCACCTTTACAAAGAGGAAGTTTGGATTAATGAAGAAGGCGTATGAGTTGAGTGTACTCTGTGACTGTGAAATAGCACTCATCATTTTTAACAGCTCTAACAAACTCTTTCAGTATGCCAGCACTGATATGGACAAAGTTCTACTTAAATACACAGAATACAACGAGCCCCATGAAAGCCGAACCAACTCAGATATTGTTGAGGTAACAAAATGAAAAGACACATCAGTTTTCTTATCTCCTTAGCATTTGAAATATAGCGCAATATAGAGTATTTTAAGATGTTTTAACCAAATGTATTGAAAACCTTGTCATAAAATGTCAACTGCTGCTTTTAGTCTGATTTTTCTAAGGCAATACGTTGTCTTTACAGCCATGTTGTTTTCCCATCTGCCCTCCGCCCCCTGCCAGTTTCTGGGAAACATGTTTGATTGCAACCACATTTGGCAATGGAAATAGAGGTGTGAAAGATGGTTGTTTTTCTGGGAGAGGGGGATGTGTTCGAGGTTTTCATGGAAAAAATTAATTGGATGGAGAAAAAGGTCCAAAGAGCGCCCTCAGTCTGACAACTGTAGTTGGCTGCTTTTCTGAGCCAGTAGCCACTTTACCAGTCAAATGCTACACTCTGATCAAATCAGCCACTGCCTGTGCTGCTCCTTGTTCAGCCAAAAAGCTCCCTCCCCTCAAAGTAAATCTATGGAGCAAATGAACTTTATTGAATTTGTTGTCCAGTCACTCTGTGTGTCAGTTAAAACAATAGTAGAATAATTGAAGTTTCTGCAGTAGTAGAACAGCACGAATATATTTACTCAAAGGTATTGGTTTTGTTGACTTCTATTATACTGGTGCTTTAAATAGTAACTCTTCCCAGTACATAATTTCTAAATTAGGTGCAGTAGAAATCAAGGATTTTCTTGGCAGTTGGAGCCTTTCTGCACTGTAACTGCATTTCAGATAAGTCATGTCTCCAGTAGTCCTGTAAATAGACCAAAACAGGTGGCTGACTTCAGCGTTTAATTTAAATTCCAAAGTTGTCTTCGGAACAAATGCCTTGCTTTTTAGGAATGATTTAGGAATAGTGATTAGCCTTGTATAGCTAAAGAGTTCATTGCCAAGGGGATCGCAGAGCACAGGCAGGATAATAGCTGATCTTGTAAACTAGTTTTCAAGCAAAAATCAGATTGAAAAAAACCTGAGAAATGGACAAATGCCTTTAATTTCTTGCTGAGAAGATTCTCTGCTAATTTGTCAGCTGCCTTATGTCTTCAGTGTTGAGTACTAATAAGAGGGACAAAACAAGCTATGAAGAGTTGAAGGAGTATTACCAGGATTAATATAAATAAGGGATAGCTACTGCAGGGTTAGGGAAAACCCAGTTCTTTCAAGATGAGCTTTTGATTGTGACAGACACGAATTTGAGATAGGGATGCAAGCAAGTAATTTGTTCTACATCTGAGGCCTCTTTGTGTTATTACCTGTGGTAATAGTGCTTTTTCACAACCTGAGGACTAAGAGCCATAATCATTTCTACAGAAGGCTGATGTAGGGGTGTTTTTCTTGATGGCTTTTTTTATACAAGTGTCGAGCATTTGCCCCCTGACAACTACATAAAAAGTGCAAGTTAGTACCCAAGTGCATCTGTGGTTTCTCTTCTGGTGGAACATGCGAGGACCCATCTGCAGATGCTTTCCAGTTTTTCTCTGTAGGCTTACTGTATTACACTAGTGTGGGATTTGGGACTTTAGTCTCACTTCTGAAGCATAATATAATCTAGGAGCACATCTCACTGTCTTTTCAGATTAGCCCTATGGGCTCATTCGTCTCCTTGAAATGTTTCTGTGGGTTTTTGGATTTTTTCTAAGAAGGAAGGAAAAAAAAAATGTTCTTCAGCCAGAAAGGGGGTTGTATACATTTTTGCAGGGAAAATATATTCTTTAAGTGTATGGCTCTGTTCTGCGTGGGAAAATGAAATCGGTAGGATGAAATATTTACAAGCTTAATATATTGTAGATAAATCAATGTTTTCTCACTGTTGGATTCCAGGAAAAAAAAAATGTATTCAGTATTTCAGAGAGATACTCCACAGTTTCATTTTCTTTGCAACTGATTGCATTGAAGATTTGCTCCACCTGTATATTAGCTTTGTGATCTGTTAACTATTGTTCTTTGTGGAATTAGAGAAATCATTCATGGTTGGGATCAGGTGCTGCGCTTCCCAGTGTAAGTAAATAATATCTGTAATTTAGAAAAGCACTCATTTTCAGTGGAAAATTATTTACTCTTTTGCTTTACAACAGAACTGGTTCAGGGGAGAGTATGATCTCCTTTGGAGCAGATGCAATGACAGGTTCAGCATAGGTAGGGAAGAGAGATGAGATGGAGGGGCTAAGACACCTGTATTTAAGCAGTAGCAACTTGCCAAAAGCTCACTGCATGTAATGTCACGGTTGAGGGATGCTTGTGTCTGGTAGAGGTGAAGTTACAGCACCAGCATTTTGGAAGTGTTCTGAAAAATGATGTAAAATGGCTGCTCTTTATCATGCCTACATAGAAATACTATTTTAACAAACAGAAATTACAAAAAATACCTAGCTAAAAATCTGTCAAGTAAATATTAAACCAATTCGAATAAGTAATTTAGTTCTGTGGAGTTACAGTTGGTGTATTTCTTAGCATTTCAGTGTTCACTTGCCTCTTTGAATATGACAAATGGTATTTATTGTGATGGAGGCTCACCATGAATTTAGTCTTGACCCACTGTGGTCCTGATATACATGACAAGAAGGTCATTTTGATTTGTGTTTTGCTGTGCTAGAAGGAAAGCTAATTCTACACAGCTCAGAAGCTGTATAAGGGAAGAAACAAATCTACTGTTACTAATTTTCAGTACTGGGTGGATAGCAATGTTGTAAATGATTAAGTGAAATCGATGAGACATCTTCCCCTTATAGTTCACTCCGGTTCAGTTTCGGCATAGGAATTGCTTTCACATGCCCAGAGCTTGGTATCTTCTGTTGCTGCTGGAACGTTTGTGTGAAAACAAAGTAGGAGGGAGAGCATTGGCATCTTAAATGCGTACAGGAATTTTTTTTATATGTGCCCTTGTGTCTTTCACTGTACATGTTACTGTAGACATGAATGCTCTGTTGCTGTCCTGTACCTATTGGCTTCAATTTTTTTTGTCCCTTTTATGTGAGTTTTTTGTTGGTCCCTCTTACCTCTTATTTCTGTAAATATTTCCTTGTCCCTCCCTCTCTTTTTTTTTTTTTCCTCCTTTCAATTTCTAAACAATTTACCTATCAATAGATCGTTGGCTTCTTTTTACCTATTTCTTGCCGTGTAAAAAAATGTTAAGCTTAGTTTTCTAGCTGTCAGTAGTATACTTGAGGCTGGTCAGTTCCCTGCCATTTGATACTTTTGAGATTAAGGGAGAAGATCTTGTAACACATGGCTTGTAACCACTTTTAAAGGATGATTTGTGTGACATTTTTGAGCTGGGATTCAACCTTTGTGATCTTTGACTCTTCTGCTGTTTGAATCTGTTTTATAGCACTGGAAAAAAAAAAAAGAGGTGAATAGGGCAAACAGGATTATTTGAAACACTTAAAATCTTCAGAACAGATACAGGTCTGTGAGAAAATGCTCGCTCTTATCAGGATCAGACACAACTGACCTAATGGGGTTTTCTTGATTAATTTCTGCATCCCTTTGAAATATGGAGAGTGAACACCGGTGGTGTTGGTGAGGACAGTGAAACTTTGCTTATGATTGCTGATCTGACCTTCTAGTAAAAGGTATTTACTTAGGAGGCGGAGGGTGTAATTTTCCTTCAAGCCTCATGAAAAGAAAAATGTTTATTTTCTATTGAAATTTAAAAGTAACCTTTTAAATATGATTTCAGAAATAAAAATTTTAATTAAAAATGCTTTGCTTTTTTTGCTCTTGGAGATTATGGTCCTTTTCACAGCAAGTGAATTAGTCTTATAAGACTAATGAAAACTATTAGTTACTTGTGGGGGAGAGCCAGTGCTTTTGCACAGGATGTTGAAAAAAGTGAGATTCACATCAGGTGTGTGCTTAGAATTCTTGAAATATTAGGATCCTGTATTTGGTTTTAGAAAGCCGTGCTGGCACAGCTGAAGTTTGATACGCTGAAGTGCTGTCTGTGATTTGAAGGACTTGCCGTAGGTGTTGCAGCATTTGATGCTTTAATGCTTGTGGAATTTTTTTCTGTAACACATTATTCTTGGCAAGTGATTATTTTTCCTGAAGAAAGAAGCAGAGTACTTCTGTAGAGTAAAATGGGAGGAATGTCAGGTTTTATCAGGATTCTGTATCCATATGGTCAACAAAATGTTTTAATGTATAAAAGACAGTTTGAGACTGAGTGTTCATTCTTCGTTCATCCAAAGGAAAAAAGGGAAATGAGTAGGCACTTGTACTCAACCCTCTTTAGTGTAGGGCATGTTAAGATTATTTATAGGTTATCTACGAGGTAGCACTTCCATGGTGGGTCCTTCTGTCCCTCAGAGGGCCTCCATAAGCAGCAGTTGTTCAGTTGTTCCCTCTCTTTCAGCCTCACTTTTTCTGGGAATGGAAGGCTGAAGACAGGCTCTTCTTGCCTGTTTAGCTCAACTTCCTACCTCTTTTCTCTGTTTTGATGTTCCTTAAGTGATCCAGCAAGCCAGGGTTTATTTCAGCTACACTTGGCCCTGGGTGGGTTGTGCATGTTCTATCATATCACCTCATTAAACTGATCTGATTTTTAGGAGCCTGTCGAAAATGTGACCTACTTTGCTGGTTGGCATCTGTGCCCATGAGAATTCCTGATAGGTGTCAGTTAATAAGCCTCTTCTACAGTGTGTAGTTTAATGCTGTCTTCAGCATAGTATAATGTGCTGTATAAGGCTTAGGTTATACCCCAGGTACTGACAGCTGTCCTTGAAATATGCAATAATCCGTAATAAAAAAAGTAACTAAAAAGTGTGAAGAATAAATCCCAAACTATTTCAAGAGACTACTGTAAACACATACTGAAAAGCTGATATATTGCAATAATCATAACTGTTTCTTGATGTAAGCTACAGCAAGTGGTTTAGATGTTTGTATTAAATCTCTTTAACATGGAGGATGGTGACTCTAATAGGAAGTAACGTTTGTCTTGGCTTGGTGTGATAGTGGTCATGTCATGGTTTTGACAGGAGCAAGACTAAAAGCAGGTAAATGTACCTGCTGCTAGTTACACTAGCATAAATAAGCCAGTTTAATCTTGCAGAATCTTTTAGTGCATCATCATGCATTAAAATACCAAACAAGCACTCTATTTCTCTGCCTTTTCACAAAATTCTAATGAAGAGCAGTCGTAGGAGCAATACATGGTCTTTAGTCATAGACATACATAGTGTCAGAGATGCGATTGTCAGATCATAGCTTTGAGTAAGCATGTAGAGCTCATCTGCACATGCAGAGCCTGCAGCATAAAGAAGCAGATGCATCTCCACAGCCAGATGGAGCATATGCCAAGAGACAAGTGTAACAGTGTGGGGAGCATAAACAGCAAAGTTGGTGTTGAAACACTATGTTTATAAACCAAAAGCTTTTTGGTTTTGTTTTTTATCTAGTTTTCTCCACCTCCCCAAGACTGCTTCTTTTCCAGGCTATGGATTACCAACTTGTGTTTTGAACTGTACATAAAGTATAGTAGCTTGCTAACCATGGGATGTTATGGTATTTGGTAGCACTTGAATTGGTTCATAGCTTCTTCTTTTTGAATTTGGGTGAACCTCATATGAAACTGAAGATCTGGGAATTGTATCTCAATATATATGGATGCACACATATGGAATTAGGTGAGAAAGTTAAATGATTCTATTTTCTTCCTGGTGCATCCAGTCTAGATATGCATTTGGCAAGCAGCTTAGGCTCCATATTTTGCTATTCAAAGCTAAAAAGTAATATGATGGAAATTGGATCACATCCTTCAAAAAATATACTTCTTTGAAAGAGAAGTTTCATTAGAGAAGTTACATGCGAAGTTTTTAAACATGTTAAGAAGGAAGAGTCCTACAACCAGCCTCAATTGAAAATAAAACTTAATGTAGATGACTAAAATCTCCAAATTTCCATGCAATACCAACACAACTTCATAGAATTGAAACAGTGCTGAGAGTCAATACCATGAATGTGGGTGGTTAGACACACACACGAGACTGTAACAAGCTTGACAATGCTGGCAAAGTTTTGTATTCCTTCATGTTTGGTAGAGAATTGCCAGAAGTGGGCTAGACTTAGTGGGGGGAAAATGGAATAAAAAGGCAAAACAGCTTTGGGCTGAGAGAAGAATACGTGTGAGCACGATGAGTAGTACTATTGTATTGTGTTTGTTGTTTGACCACTTGCTTTGGTCTCCAAATAGCATGGACCTCACTATGAAAAAAGTGGTATACAGTTAAAGGAAGGAAGGGGCTTAAAAATGGCTTCAGTGAAGTAAGGAAATGACTTTGTAATCTGCTCATGATGCTGAGAAAATGTAGGCGTTATTGGACTTGATTTGCTAAATGATTATGTAAATGTAATTACATTGCATGTAACATTTGAAATAATTTGAGACAGCACACAAATGCCTTTGAGACATGTTAAGGAGGATTTTTGTATGGTTAAGGACTAAAATCTCACTTTCACCTTGCCTTAAGAAGAGAGAAAATGAATAAACCCTGAAGTGGTCTTGCATATAGTTCAACAACTTCAATATATATAGATAAATGCATGTGTGTATATATATATGCTTGAATCTGTTTCTTTTTTCTAGTAGAAGTGTTTGCTGTAAACCTGGCTTGTAAACAAGTCATGCTTTGGGGTTTTATTTCTCATTCATGTTTCAGGAAGAAACAGCTTCCTTGGGAAGTTGAAACTGTGGGCAAAGTAGCAATTACTTATTTGAATACAGAGACAGAAGACACCTGGGTATATTTTGTGCTGAACAGAACACTTACCCTCATAATGGTGTCTGTCTCTTCTCTCCCCCTCACACCCTTTTGTTTTTAACAACACTTAATCCCCTGAGTCTTTTATTTGAGCTGTTTACTGTTCTCATTAAGTTTTCCTTATCTTGCATTTAGTAGTATTGTTCTACTTGAAAATATTCTTCAAATCCTTTGGCTAAACTCGAATTGCTTTGGGCATACTGGTGACTAATGACAGATTGTTGGTGACTTTAAGAAGCTGACAGTGCTGGAAAAAGGTTTTTGTTCCCAGTTAATGTACATTCCTTCATTGCAGGTACATAAAGAATTGCCAGAAGTAGGATAGACTTAATTTCTTTTTTAAACAGCTTTGGTTTGCCTGCAAACAATCTAAAGTCCCACTTCCTTTGTGTCTAAGCCAATGATTAAATTCAGGGGTTTAGGGTTAAGAATACAAGATTAACCTCTTAGAACAGTGCTGGTGTTTTAATCTTACCATCCTCTACTGCTATTCTGAATTTTGATGAATTCCAGCTTTAGTCACTAATTAAATTCCGTATATATGGGTGTGTGTGTATGTGTCCATGTATATATATGCATGTGTATATATAGGTGTGTGTGTGTATATATATATGTACATATATACACACACATATACCTTGAAGTTTGTCTAGAATCCATCTTATGTAAGTTTCTGATGTCTCATGCTAATGGTGGTGCTTAGTTATTGTACTACTACTAGTGACTTTATGTAGGTCTAGTTCAGATTGCTTGCTGTTCTGTCAGTTCTATGACAGTTATACATGTCAGATTATCTTAGAGCTATGCAATATTTGCTGTGGTACTCTCCTGATTTTTTTCCTAATAAATTAACAGAAAAAACTAATAATTTAACTGATAAAGAAGAGCTTACTTGGCTGTACATCAGTAGAATCTCAAATTGAATCAGATGGCTCTTCAGGACACTATGCTGCTGTGAGGACCAGAATCTTAAGTCAATGTCAAATACTAGTGGAGGACCTGTCTTCATTTCGAACTATCAGTGTTTTGACCTGGTTGTGTTAATGAAATGGTTAATTTAATTTTCCTATGAGCTGGATACTTGGCCAGTGTTCTAAATCCTGTTCACAGATCAGGATTCTTCCCTCCTTCCACCATGTTCTTAGTTACCTGCTGAGAAAACATAACTGATACACTAAACTTTCTCCCTTTTTCTGCTTTCTGCCTCCATCAAGCACTGTTAGTTTTTTCTCCTGAATTTGACATGGAGCCCAAAATAATAATAAATAGATGTAGCTTAATAGATACAGTAAAGTAATTGTTACTAACAAGTCATAGTCTGGAAGAAGCAAGTTCTAAGCAGAGCAGGAGCAGTGCTTGTTGGGGCATTTAGGTAGCAATCTTTTTGAGCACAGATAACAGTCTTCTTTAAAACAATTTAAAGCCTGGCTTGATTTATTTCCTGTCACTACCTGTGTGTGTAGCCTCAAGCTACTCATAATCCGTGAAGTTCCCAGAGATGTGCTTTACTTCTTAGAACAGTTCTGACTGTGACAGACTGTGGGCATGACTGGTCAGCATCTTGGCCTGTCAGTCATAACATAAGCCTTTCTGTAAACCTAGAGCATAGGCTCAATCTAAACAGAAATTGTACTGTTTAGGAGTTATTCCCTCAGTTTCTAGTGGTAATGCGAGTTGTTAATATTTCCATTTGGATTATGTGAGAATTTAAGTGTCTCATTGAACTCCAGACATACCACCCATTGAAGGTACAAGTAGCTAACAATGCTAATGAATATAATGAATATTTTGGATTTTAATTACATGATGATAAGTACCTCTAGTTTGTGTAATGTTGTTTTTTTTTTTTGTCCTTTCCCTTGCAGTGTGCACAAGCTTGGTATAATTGGAATAAATAATCATGCTCGGCACCCCACAGCAGTAAAAGCAAAACTCGTTTTCACTGTACCCATGTACAGTGGATAAGGCTTGAATAAAGGGAAATAATTGGTTTTGCTGTTTACCATAGAAAACATAGGCTGTTGCGCTGTTGAAGAAGGCCTTACAATGTAAAACCTGCCATTTGGTGGAATCTTTGTCATCTTTTTTTCTTTTAGGGTATGGCTATTGCGAGTCTTCCTCATGTGTTTCCTATGAAAACTACCCTTTACTTTGGTATATATTGCAAATGAGCAGAAAGTACCATATTTACTCCACTCTTCTGTACAAATATTTATTAAAATACCAACTTTGAACTGCAGAAACTGTAATGTCATGTCCTAGACATTTGTAGAATAAAGGGTGGACTTTCAAGTGGAATAATTAAGTGTTTTGTGAGATCCTTTTAAGATCTATCTTGGATCTGGGGTTCTGTGACCCATGAGGGTTTGTAGTAACGATTCCTACAACCTCTTCCTTGCCATCCTTGCCATGGAGGATTAAGGCTCCATGTTTATACATGTGTTTATAGTAGAGTCTTGGATAACACATTGTAAAGAATCAAAACGTAAGCAGCTATTTTTAAAGCACTGCATATAGCTTGTATGCTTGGTGAATAACACATATCTCTTGTTTTCTTTGGAGACTGTTTTTAGTATTTATTGAAATAGGTGCTGCTGGTCAGCTACATAAAAAGTGCTTTTCCTCTCATCTGAAGTCCTGTATTTATTTCCCAGCTGTGCAAGTGATGTTTTTCCAACTGATTTGGCAGTGTATTTGGAGAATGCTCTTATTCTTGAATTTTCTAGGGCAGACACACGAAGTCAGTTCTGTCACCCACTGCTTTGGAAATCCATATCAAAGATCTGGGTCTGGGTAGACTGCTTTAAGTAGGATCGAAAAATTGACTCCAAGAAAATCTGTAACAGCTCACTGCTTGTTAATGCCTGGAGTTCATGCAGGCAGTCACACAAAGACATGATTATTTACTTGTGTTAACAAGTTCTTCAAGCTGTGCTGGTCTCAAGTTATTCTGCAGCCCTCATGTTCCTGCAGAATTTGGTGCTTTTGAAATTCTGCATTGACAGTTAGAAGAGTATATTTTTACTTTGCATTTTCAAAGCGAGGACCATGGCATCTGTTAATCAAGAGTGAGTGACTTTACACAAGCTGTGGGTGGTAAGAATAAACCCCAGAACAATGCATCTCCTGGAACTACAGTAAGATAAATAACCATTCTTTATGATGACACTCTTCATTTTAGTGGAGAGTTAACCTGATCTCAGTTTTTGACTTTCAAGCTCATGGGCTTGGTAGTGTCTTCAGCTGTCAACTCTGCCAGTCAGCCAGAGATTAACTCCCTTGCAGAAAGGACAAGCAGAAATGCTAGCTTCTTGATCATTGCTGTTAATCAACCAGTGTTATAGCATGGACTGTTCAAAAAGAGAGAGCGTGTTATCTATAGGATGCTTCACTCCTAAGCACCATTTGAATCTCAGCCTGTGCGTACTGTGCTTCGGTTGAGAGGTGTCTAAAGCTTTGCTTTATAATCTTAAATAATCTGAATGTTTGGGCCTGAAACTGGTGGTGTTTCAGGTCTGGAATCCCCAAGGAAAAATGGCCCAGATCTTCATACTCTCATAAAACCTCCCAGTCATGTAAACCTATGTGTGGGTGTGATGAGATACTCCTCATCGTGTGATGGAGTTGTGGTTTGTTCATTGCCAGTGTTTTACCACAAGTAAGCTGTAACATCGTCAACACTCACCTGAACAAAGGATGTCATGTTAATGCTTTCACCTGGTGTGTTTTGCATAGTAACTGTTCTATCACTGGGATAAAGTCAGTACTTAATGCTGGTAGTTCTTGTGGTACAGACTATTCTTGTTCTTCGTACTACTTACAAACAAATACACAGGCAGTGTTAATGTCTTTCTGTTATTTATCAGTGGTAGTTACTACATCTTATGAATGTCACAGCACTGATATTAAATTTCATGTGGGACCTTAATGTCTGCAATTTACAATATAGACTAAGGAATGCTAGTTTAGTTAAATTTGAGTTATGTGCATTTTAATATTTAAATTATGGTTTAATGTAATTATTTCTTGGTTAATAGGAAGTGACTTTTATTCTAAAAGTCCCAGATTAATTGGGGATGTTGTGAAGATTTTTTTAGATTAAAGCCCTTCTATCTGTAATAAACTGAAGATGTTTAAAGCTCTACTCTTTTTTTTGCATTAACTTAGAATTTGGTACTTGCTGAGTATAGTGACTTGTTAAAAAGAAAGAAAGCCAAACATGGCAGAGCCAGTCTTTATCCAATGCTGACATAAATTACACGTGATAGAGTAAAGCTTACTCATATTTCACTCTCCCTGCTTCCTGTACAGTCTTTTTCTCTCTACCTCTCTAGGTTCCACCTTTGATTTCCCATCCCCTTCTTGGGTTAGCTAAAGATAGTCTTCAAAAGAGGTTGTTTGGCTTTTGAATAATTCACTTGAAGGTTATGCAGGGAAAAACATATTCAGTATGTTCCTTTGACATGTAACTGAGAAGTTCAGTATTTCAGATACGCGTTGTGACATACTTATTACAGCTTTGTGTCTTGAAGTCCTACATCCTAATTATTTTGCTTCAGTAAAAATAAAGATGCTTGTACCCTACTTCTTTATTTCTGGAGAGGCTCTCTGCTTCCTGCTGTACATACTTAGCTTGGTGTTTTCAAGTGCCTCCTTTCAGTTGTATTCCTCAGCTTGCTTATTTTTGAGGGGTTTGTTTATTTTCTGTAAATATTCTGTAGTAATGTTCTGAACTGGGGTAACGCTTGCATGTGTGTGTGCTCACATCACACGCACTCAGAGCACATGCGTGTGCTTGTATATGCTGTCTGTACAGCTGGACACTGTTCAGCAGAAACAAAATGACAGCTCTATAGCAGTATTAAAGGTAATTGAAACTTGTTCTGGTAGGCATTAGTGGGGCTGGTTCTCATAATCTTACATGGGGAACGGTATTTTAACAATTACATAAATCCTCAGACTCCACTGAACGTTTTCTTTGGGAATAGTTGCTGTTTGTGTTGTAATTACTGTTTTGATAACACTATGTTATCTTGAGTACGAAGGCTTTGAAATAGTTTTTGTTATCCTTTCCAATTTACAAGTCGTAAAGAGAAATCCAGAAAAAGAAGGGTTTGAAATGGCAATACTGCATAGGCAGGTAGACCACAAGAAACCCTTTCTTTTTATATCATTGAATTGTAATTAGAGTTTAGAAAATTTTTCTTGGCAAACTATGAGTAGGAGATAATATTTCTACTAAAGAACTTCTAAAAGATTATGAAGGGTATTATGCAGATGGGTTGCTACTCTTGGAAACTTTTCATGTTCCATATGGCTTATCTGCAATATACTGTTGCTGAAAGGAGACATTCAGTCGGCTACTGGTGTTGCTGATTTATATTTTAACCATTGCAAGTATGTGAAGAAGTATATATGAGAGGAGATGTATCTACATATCTATTTTGTCACAGTAAGGATCAAAAAATCCATTTATGTACCACAGAATAACTCTGAACATCGTAACATAGATGGTTACGTTAAAACGTGCTTTGTTTTACCATTAATTGTGCTCGTTGCAGACTGCTTTCCAAGAAAGGACTATAAAATGTGTTTAATTTACATGCTAAGGAATGGTTTCTGCTTCCTGAAGATGAACATTGATCTACTTTTTTGTTTTTAATAAAAAGACTGAATGAGATTGACTTAGACTGGCAATATAATGCTTTTAAATAGAAAAGTCTAGTTGATGGTGTTTTCTATAAAGCAGGTAAAATGAAATCCTGCTCAGTGATACAAAACTTAATAGTCTAGTAAATTGTATAGGAAGTGAAACAAAGACAAATGCATCAAGTAGCAGACTTTGAGAGCTTGGCTTAGCTTCCACTGTGGAAACAGTATTATCAGTGCTAATGGATTACTAACTGTTTTATGTCTTGAGCAGTTCATTTAGGAATGAGCAATCCAGCTTGCTTGTTGGTCAGCAACTGTATTATAAAGTCCACAGTTTAGAGATCCTCCTCTAAAATCACAGCTACAAGTAAGCAGCTTCCCTTCTTCTGACTTCTAGTGTGTTGTGTAATGTTCTGGGGGTGAAGAGTGGATGTTGAAGCCCACAAAATTGTTACTCTTTAATAAGTGCTTGTGGTTTAATTAAAATAATGTTTCACAGCAAAGATGCTTCAAGCTAGAATTTAAGCATCATACCATATCATGTCTAAAAACCTTTTGTATGTGTTATTTTATATAAATGTGAGTTTGAAGCCTGAGTGCCATCTTTATCATATCTTGGAGGAATTTGACAGCTAGCTTTCATGTTTGGCAAGCCAGGGATACATGTTAAAATTTGCCAGATACTGGAAGTGCTCCAGCATTTGAAACAAGACAGTCTCTTTTCTTAGAGTGGTATGTAACAGGGACACTGATAAAATTTCAAATCCTGAACATTTTTCATCTGTTAATGATGAATACCTTTGTCTAAAACTGAGCACAGAGCATTGCTTAAAGGGCTCTTCCTTGTATTTTATGGTCTAGTGCTAAGCATATATGGTTTTTTTTTGTAAAACCCTGGAATAAGTAATTAATCCTAAATCTCCTTTCCCTCTGAACATACTGTAATACTTAGTGAAGAAATAGACTCATTGTAGCAAACTGCGTGAGGGTACCGTACTCAGAATTGATGTCTAGATATTTTTGCATAGCATCAATTCTTTAGAAATACCACTACTAATTGAGCACAAGTATGGCAAGTTATTTAAGCAACGTAAAGTATGTCGATTTTTCATGTTTAATTTAGTGTACATTGATTTAGTTGGGGAGCCTACTGCAAAGGTTGGTTGAAGCCTTGCTCCTTAAGGACTTAAGCTCTCCAAGTTTCTTAGCTTGTGGAAATGTCTGTCATATCTCATTTGACCTCCTATGCATTTTACTGAAGTTTTGGAAGCTGGGCACCATTCTGCTTTACTGGGCTGGTTTGGGGTGTATGTGGCTATAATTAGAATGTGCAATTCTAGCTGATAGCATAGCAAAATGTACCTGAAAATGTGTTGGGCATACTTGAAAGAGATGGTATTAGGGCTACACTTAGGTAGCCTCCAAACTCAAAGGAAAGGGTAACAGCTTCATAATGAAATTTGCAGATGCTTTGGTGGTTGAAGTTGAGAATATTGAGGCCCTGAGGAAAACTTACAAAATTTGTAAACATCAGATCAAATAATCCAGTACCTCTGACTATGGAAAAAAGAAATGGGAGCCTACAGAGATGGGCTTCAAACATAGAACACTTGAGTTGAATTACACGGGTTTTCTCTGGCTGTTCACTTTTGATGGATGTGCTGCGGTTCAGATTCAACCCTGCTTGTGTTTTAGACAGTGGTGAAATTCATACAGCCATCACTGCAGGGTCAAGGTCTGACTTTGCAGAACCATGTTGTTACTTCCGAACAAAGAAACAGAAACGAGGATACTTCTGAAGCCAAACTGACCTGCAGGAAGTTTAAAAACTATAAATAGCTTTGAGTGACTAAGAATACTCCTCGGATGTCTGCATGTGTTTTGTACATAATAGGGAAGAAATTACTTATGTAGAGGATGATACACCTTAGTATTGTTTAGGGTGATAGAAGTGAATATTTTGTGCTATAAAAGAAGAAAAATCCAGCCTAGTTTTAGGAAGCAAATAATAAAGCAATTGTCATGCTTTCAGCATGACTTTTTGCTGTATGTGAAGCCTTTAGTTCTTGCCAGCTGAAGTATCTCTGCTGTGGGAAGGGAGCTAAACTGCATTAAAGGGATATGCCCTGTTTTCTCTCACTGGTGTCACATAATAAGTATGAAAAGTGGGTGGGAATCTGGTGCTGTGACCACTGTATTTGTCCCTAATTTTGTGAGTATCGGAAAGGAGGTGCAGCTTTTTAAGTAGGATGCAATTATCAGCAGTGGTTGAGGCAGTGGCTTGCTGCTGCTGGAAAGGACAGGCCATTCCTTCTGCTTGCTTTCTATCTGTTGTGCTCAGCCCGTCCATTGGAAAACCACCTTGCTCCTGCTGCAGCTGAAAACAAACCCAGCAAAAATAAGTTAAAGAACAGCCAAGGAGAATTTTCTGTCCCTTTAATGGAGAAAAAATGACTTATTGCAGGGTGGAGCAAACCTCAGAGCAGGTGTAAGGGTGGTCTTCAGGATCCGCACTTTCTGTGGCAGCAAGTTGTTACTGTCAGTCAGCTTGTCAAACTGCTCCCACGGAGATTGCAGCAGTTCTCTTAAAGCAGGGAAAAATAACCTTAAAGCATGGATCATCTTTAGAGATGGAATATGAGATTTATCCTGAAGGCTACAGTACGACTAAATAGCTCCCGGTTATCCTTGGATCTCTTGTTTTAGGGATTATTTTCTTTTGCTCCTGAACACTGGTAGGTGAGGCACTATTGCAGCCTGGGCTGATGGTCCTGGTTTTTACATTTTATCACCTTAGTAACCTTATCCATGATGGATGACAGCCCTGTCCTTCCTCCGGAGAGCTGTGTGAGCACTTGTAGGGAGAAGCCTTTGGAATTCCGTGCAAGTGGCAGCAGTGTCCCTCTCCCCTGTTGTGTGGCAGCTCTGGAGGATCAGAAAACTGTTTTAATTGGCTATCCTTCTGATAACCAGGGTGTATGTGCCTGCAGAGCAGCAGTAGTATTTGGCAGTACTAGCGGAGCCTTTCCATTATTTCAGGCCTGAGGAATACTGGCTTTTCTAAATTACCATTTAAAAAAAGGTATTTACTCCAAATTCATGCTGTTTCACAGCTTTTCTGTGCTCAGAATGCAGCAGCAGAATCAGAACTAGCCACAGGTCTTAAGTGAAAGGCTTGCCTTTTCCAAGGCAAGGGAAATCACTTTTCATTTCAGTCGTAGTCAAGTTTTAGGTATGTTTTCCCTCATGATTTGGGATAAACATCAACAAAAATCCTGTTTGGCCAGCTCCAATAGTTAAGTGCAAAAATAGAGCTGTTAACATGATACATGGTAGCATTGATAGCAACAACCATTTCCTTTTTGTGTAATGTTACAAGAAACCCAACACTGACAATGTTTGAATGAACTGACACTTTTTTGCACCTCATTACACTTTTTATGCATGAGGTCATCCTACTTTTTTGCTTCATGGCAGAAAAATGTTACTTCCTGAGGTGACAATGAGCATAATCAAGTTCTCTACAGTTTTGCCAGAGCTGGTAAGGAGCCCAGATCACTAATATCAGAAATCTTGGCTTTTTAACCACACTCACTGGATTGGAGCACAAAACATGTTGATTGTGCTCTTTTAACCATTGGCAACATCCTTCCAGAGTCGGATGTGAAAAACAGGATCTTTCATGGGGAGGAGAGCAGTTGGGGGTTGTCATTTAACTTCATCTCTGGTATCAGTAATCTGTGTTTATTAGTTCAAAGTTCCTGGTTTCCAGAGCTGCTGCTGACTGGTGTATTGAGCCAGTGTAAGTTTGTGAGAGAGAAGCTGTGTACAGCTGGGCTGGAACAAGCATTGGAGAGGGTGGCGACTTAATTTCATGCTGTGGAGACTCAGCAGGCTTAAAGCTCCTGGATTTCATGTTTCTCAGTTGGATTTTGTGGGAGGAAGCTTATGCTAAAATAATTACACTATGATGGTTGAGTATCATTTTTGCTTCCTCCTGGATCATACAATAAGTAACTACAGTATTTTTGTACTCTTTGGTATCTGTATTATCTGCTTCAGTCAAATTTGTGTTGAATTGTGGGAGGAGTTAATTAGCTGTTGTTTTGTAGTGCATTAGAAAGTACCTTGCATATGTATGGGAAAGTTCAGGAACATATTTGGGCTCTGCCATGTGCCTGAATGTAATACTTAAACCTGTAATACCTAGTCCAGCCATTGTCAAACAGTGCTTTTTAACCTCTGCTATTAAAAATAAGTATTAAACTATATTACTCAGATTTTACACAGTGGAACAAAAGCAGTTTAAAACTTCTGGGCCGTTCTGCACGGTCAAGACGACCTCAGCTGTCTGGAACCCTTGTTCAGTGACTCTATAGGATGCACGACTGCATTGTTATGTTTGAGTTGTTCTTTCATAAAAAGACTTTTTGGTTTCTCATAAATACCTTGCAATATTTTCTGACAAAAATCAGGACTTTTCTCTCATCAGTTCGTTAATCCACTATCACATCAACGATGCTCAGTATCACGTACTGAAGACACAATGCTGTGTGCTTTGGCAGACATGTTGAAACAATTTCCAGTCATTTTGGCTAAGTCTTGGAGTAAGTGGAAAGTAATAAAATATTAACTCAAAAGGCTGCACATGCTTTAGATCATCTGGAAAATGAGACCCGACACCAGAAGCTAATCGCAGTGAACATCCAGTAGCAAAACTTGAAATTCATTATTCTTTTTCCTTCTCACTGTAGTAAGAAAACTTACATTCTGTATTTATTAGCCTCAATTGCACAACCCCTAATTTTATTCTAAACAAACTTGTGTATCGCAGCAGAGGTATAAAACTCTTCATGTTACACAAATATAAGTTGGTCTCATGAACTGGCAGGCTCTTCTCTTAAACCAATGGAGTTAATGAAATTACAATCTCCATGGTCAAATCTTGGAGATAGCTCAGTGAGGGGGGCAGTTATTTACATGAATTGGAGAAATAACAGCTTTTAGCTGTAGAGGTTCTCAAGGGTGGAGTCAGCGCTTGTTGATGGAATTTGGCTTTCCCGTGTCCCTACGGAGCAATTCCCAGTAGTCACCTCCTTCCCTGTTTTCCCTTGAGCCGGGGCCGTTATCGTGTTTCACTCGGCAGGCTGTGAGAAAGCCGAGGCTGCGCTGTCTCGCGTAGGCTGCGCCTGGCCGTGTGAACAGATTACAGCATTCCGCTTGTTCCTATGAGCCGCAGAGCAGGAATGGTTCACTGTTATGTTACTGGGTGATGATAAAGTTGGCAGTCTTTTTATGGTTAGGTCCTCAAAGTGGCAGTTCGTGTTTTAGTGATAAGGAGACAGAGCTTTGGCTATCGGACCCAGACTTACTATCTCTAACAGTGAACCGTGGCTTAAATCCTTCCACAATGACAGGAACCCCGTCTGGAGTGACGGTTTCCAGAATCTAAGCAGGAGATACTGAGGCATTTTCCTTCCTCCTGAGTCAAAGCAGAGTTAACCCCATTGTTACCATAAGAAAAATCAGCCATGAGGAAGGAGGCATTTTTGTATGTAACTGCATCTCTTCCTTTATATTGGAACTTTGAGTATAATTTTTAGGCAGATCTAGGAGGATGAATTAGCGACATTAGACTTAAAAGCTTTCACTTGATTGCTTTAGAGTATTGAAAGGAGCACTAATAAAACCTCATGCTGCAATACTTAACATTGCTTTAGCATGTTTGTCAAAGGAAGTGAACTACATATTAGTAATATGTATTTCTCACAAGAGCTATGTTAGTGTTACCTAAATGAAGCTTCTTATCATGCCCTGAGCACTGCGTACGTATGTTGATGCTGAGCACCCTGTAAAGACACATTTAGTTTCTATTTAGAGAGTTCTGTGGGTTGCAGGGGTTAAGTGTAATCCAGATTATACAGTGTTAACATTTTCCCTGCTGATATCAAAGTGTGGAAGACTGGCAAGCTGACTTGTTAGGAAGGGCTGGGAGAGGGATAACAGGCTTCGACCTTGAGAGCCCGAAGAGCCGGTCCTTGTATGGCCACATCCATATACATGTCCAGCTGATTGGGTAGAGGAGCGGGATGGGGGCCGTGACAGGTGCTGGAGGAACCTACACCTGTTTTCCCCATATGCTGATTTAGTGATTGCATTTTTGTGGGAGTTCCAGATACTGTGTGGGATCCGCAGAGCAAGCCAAGAAACTTGAGAAGGAATTTCAGCTTATGGTGACCCGTGATATTCAAGGATTTCAGATGGCATAACTTGAATTTTCAAATGCTGCCTGAAAACTGAAGTAGAAATAGGAATTATCTTGTATATATGTATATAGTGAGAAAGCCTTGTGTACTTCTTACTGTACTAAAAATGAGGAGATAGCGCTTGAAGAAGAAATGCCCATGGATACTGTAGTCTAAATTAAAACAATGGGGTTTTTAGTCAGAAATTTAGTGTGTTATGGAAACATATTTTCTACAGGAAAAGAAATGGACTTTTTTGTGGTGCCAAGATACCAGCTTTCAGATTTTAACTCTTTGGGGGTTTTACTGTAAAATCCATAGATAATTTCTCACAAAAAACCCACCACAGAACCCCCCTCATACCTGCATAGTCCTACAGCTGCTTTATGTATTCTAATGTATGCCTGTTAAAAAATAGATACTGATTTCCTTGTGAAACTTTTAAAATCATTAAATATTTTTCTATAAGGAGTGTTTTCTATATTGTATTGTCATATATGAGAACTTGTAAAGAAAAATTTCTGTTTGTGTAATAGGGTGAAAAAGAAAAACCAGGAATACAAATATCTTTTAAAATCTGGTGATGAGACCTATGCTGTCACATAGAATCATTTCAGTTGGGAAAACCCATGAAGATCATTGAGTCCACCCATTAACCAAGTGCTGCCAAGTCCACCACTAAACTTTGGTAGCTTATTTGTAATGCCTCAATTGTAGACAAGTTTGGTTTTTTTCTAGGGGAGGTTGATGTAAACTCTCCATCAGAAAACAGGAAATAGCTCAAAAAAGCAGTTGCATCCAGTTCGGCTAAAGGATTCTGAAAAAACTTATATCTGGCAAACTAAGTCATTGTAGAGAGGGATTATGTAATTTCTTTTTATACTTTTTTTGCAGTTCTTGCAGGATGACAGAAATACAGGAAAGTCCTGCCTTTAGAACAAGTGTTATATATATGAATGTACTGCAGTTGTTGAATTTGATTGCAGATTTTAGCCACTGTGTTTCTCAGAGCTGACTTTTTGGTCTTTAAAATTTGAATATTGGGATACTAAAATCAATATTTAAAAAATCCAGTAAACTGGCTTTTAATTTCTGGTGATGCCATTAACCCATTTGCTACAGGCTTGAATGTTCCTTGTATGTCAGGCAACATCACTCCAAAACTGGTTTTAGCCAGTCTCTAAAGCCAGTTTTGCATGGAATGCTGGAGAGATGAAGTGGGTGTAGGTTAGAAGTTACCCATATTATGGCACCTGGGAGAGCCTCTGAATGAACCTTTTCTCTTCGTGTACTATGCCACTATTTTGAAAGCCTAAGTCTGTTGAACAGTGAGTTTTGTCTGTGAAAGTTTCATGTAGTTTCAGTGGCTCTGAATGATTCAGTAGTATACAGAACTTCTTGGCAAGTTAGTATGATTTGTATGTGAATTTTCCAATTGTATTTCAGACCTTAAGAAAGAAAGGCCTTAATGGTTGTGAGAGCCCTGATGCTGACGATTACTTTGAGCACAGTCCACTATCGGAGGACAGATTCAGCAAACTAAATGAAGATAGTGATTTTATTTTCAAGCGAGGCCCTGTAAGTACTTTTATTTTATCTCTACTTTTTATTTGTTGATCCTTTTTATTAACTTCATTATTTAGGCTCTGAACAAGAAGGAACACAGAGGGTGCGACAGCCCGGACCCTGACACTTCATATGTGCTCACGCCACATACAGAAGAAAAATATAAAAAAATTAATGAAGAGTTTGATAATATGATGCGGAATCATAAAATCGCAGTGAGTACTAAAGTATGGTTTGTGCTTCTATTACATGCATGAGAATTTTCATGGTGTTTGCTTACCACTGAAAACCGCTGCAAGGACAAGAGGATGTAACGGTTTGAGAGGAGAGTATATGTTTTTTGAGGCAAAATGAGATGCTGATACTTGTTAAAATGCGTTTTATCTTACTAAGAAGATTTATCTATAGCTTCTCTTTGCCACTTACAGTTTTTCATACCTTGTGAACATGAGGTAACATTTCTTAATTTCAAGAGTTTAGCTGCTTTGCTAATCCTACCCAAAATATTCTTATAAAGATAGATTTTGTCGTGGGATGTAGGATAGTTTATTTACATTTTATAGCTCTTTATCTGTCTGTTGATAGAGGTTTTACAGTATGTTACAAACAGGCAGATGGAATTACATTCATTTGGTCATCAAACCAGTGGGATTTATTTTGCTGAAGACTGGATGAAGAAAGGCGTTTTGAAGTTTAAAGATAATGGGAGCCTTAAAAGATGGGTGTCTTATTCCTGTTGACATCCTGACAGATACTGCCTTGGCTGCTGAAAGAGCTTGGAAAACATTGCCCTGGGTTCCAACCCATTTGCAGTAGTAAGTCACTTGGCTCCAGAACTCAAGAAGCTTGGGAATAACAGCAGTGTGAATTTTGCATTTGTCTCATGGAGGTGTATGTAATGACACTTAGTTTCCATCTACAAAACCCAATTAGTATGGAGTATTACAGGGGAAGTATTTTCTAAGAAAACTAATACAGGGCTCTGCCACAGCCTTTGAATTTTTTAACATTGCAAATCTTGTAGCAGTTAAAGTAAATGGATTGAGTAGGTTAATCAGCATAGACCCTGGGGCACTTGCAGTAGCGTGTCCCCAAATGACTGGCTGGTACTAGAAATTATTTCATTGTTGAGAGCTATAAGGCCATCTCTGGGACTTTCAGCAAACTGGCAGTCTTGACATCCAGCATCACTTCCTTATAGCAAGTTCTTTTATACTTGAATGAAACCAGTGTCTTTGTTTTGAAGCTTTTGATGTCCAGCGTTTCAGTGCTGAGACATCTTCAGGCCTCGTCTCTTAGTATGTTACAGCTAAACTGCTCTTGCTTGATTTTCTGTGGTCTTCATGAACTAAACTGTGTGGACATCAGTGTAAATAACGAAGGCAACATTATTTTTTGGTTCTGTATTTATAGCTTAAATTGGGCCTGTTATGATTCTGTTTCCAGTACTTATGGATCTTTACAAAAACCTAGTTTCTTTTGTTCTAGTGCAGCCATTACTGTCAAAGGATAGGAATGAGGCAAAGCATGAAGAATTCAGTCATAACCAAATGAGTACCATAGATGGGCAGAGGCAGCCTTTGTTGTAAGGTGTGGGGGGAAGCTGTCTTTTATTAGTTCTGTATTGAGACACCTACAGAAAGAATGTTCCAACTGTTAGCTTCTGGCATTGTTTTAAGCAATTCAGGTATTTCAAATTTAGGTTGAATTGCTTAGCAGCATGCTGTTCGAAAAACAACCTTCTTTTTGGTAGATACTGAATTGTCTCTTGAAGCATTTTTCCCATGAAAACAAAATGCCAGTGCAACTTGTCATTAGTTAGATACTGTGAATGATTTGCTAGCATTATGCCACTATGTTTTATTGCTTTTTCCTTCTGTTGGTACCAAAAAGTGATAATTATTCTTAGAATGCTTCAGGAGGGGTACTGTCGTTGACTGTCACCAGTAAGAGATTTTGCTTCTTGTAGAAAATGCATTCTGCTCTTTTAATTAGTAATTGTTTCATTTCTATCAAAATCATTGTACAGAAGTCCCATTCCAAGTAAATTTTCAGCTGCACATGACAGAAATGCATCTCTTTAAGTATACTTGCTGGGTCATGAATGTTTGTCATCTGCATTTGACCTCTAAATCAGAACTATTATCTCTATATGCCGTCAATAAATGTCACCTAAGTTTTGCTCTTAAATTGTACCTGTCATGGTTTTGTTGCCAGTAATTATAAGAGTTGTGAAAGAAAACAGTCCCTTTTGTTTCAGAAACTCATCACTGTCAAAGGATAGGAATGAGACAAAGGCCAAAGAAGTTAGTCATAACCAAATGAGTACCATAGATGGGCAGGCATCTGAGCTTTTGATTCAAATAGCTATTGAATAACAAACATATATACTTGAGAAAAATAGTTGCGTTGTAAATGATGCTGGAAAACTTTGAATTTTTTAAAAAATGAGATTTGCAAAAAAGAAAGATGGAGGGGTTATTCAAGCAGGGGTTTGTGCCATACAGTCATGATAATGACAGAAATGTTTAAATTTAAACTACTGACCTTAATGATTTTCTAAAGATCTGTTTACTTCTTTTAGTTTGTTGAAAAAGAAAGTTTTAGGGATTAGTAGCAGTATCTTGGCAAGGTTATGAATAGAAAATGTTATTACTAACTTTTTCTTTTTTTTGTGTAATTGACTTTATTTTATACTGTGCATGTTTATGCTTACATTTTGAAGGTACAGCACTTCAGTGATTTGTAGACATGTGTAACTTGTTCTTGCTTTGTAATAATCCAAATTAACTGGTAAAATTGTGGTATTTCTGAGCTTGTGAATTCATATGAATTTCCAATTTTTTTTTTGCATTTGAACTTTGATTATTGTAGCAGTGTATGAGTAATTATTTTGGAACTTTATTTATATGATGTCTAAGAGTTTAACACTGTACCCTACAACAAATGGATGTTTTAAAATTGTATGCTTAATACAGTTTAAAAACTAACATAATTAACTAATTTTTTTTAAACCTGAGTAATTCTTGGCAAACTTTAATGTGTATTTTTATAATGTGCTATTGCTGCAGAAATAGTTTTACTAATGTTGTTGTTCTGTGTGTCTTCTTTCCTGCAGCCTGGCTTGCCTGCTCAGAACTTCTCGATGTCGGTTACAGTTCCAGTGTCCAATCCCAACACTTTAACCTACAGTAACCCAGGGAGTTCCCTTGTATCCCCATCACTGGCTGCCAGTTCATCGTTAACGGACACGACCATGCTCTCCCCACCTCAGACCACCCTGCATCGGAACGTATCACCTGGGGCCCCTCAGAGACCACCAAGTACTGGCAATGCAGGTGAGAGTTCAGCACTGTTGTACTTTCTTTTTATACACTCTTGTTGGATGTGGATCTGTTGTAATGGGTCCAGAGGAGGCCACGAAGATGTTCTGAGGGCTGGAGCATGTCTGCTCTGGAGACAGGCTGAGAGAGCTGGATTTGGTCAGCCTGGAGAAGAGAAGGTTCTGGGGAGACCTTAGAGCAGCTCCCAGTGCCTAAAGGAGCTGACAAGAAAGCTGGAGAGACATGTTTGACAAAGGCATGCACTGACAAGAAAATGGGGAATGAATTTAAACAGTCACAGGGGAGATTGAGTGTAGACATTAGGAAGAAATTCTTTACTGTGTTAGTGATGAGGCATTAGTACAGGTTGCCTGGAGAAGTTGTGGCTGCCTTATACTTGACAGTGTTCAAGGCCATATTGGATGGGGCTTGGAGCAGTCTGGTCTAGTGGAACGAGTTGAAACTGGATGGGCTTTAAGGTCCCTTCCAACCCAAATCATTCTATGGTTATTGAAGAAACAAAACAAAAGAAACACAAGCAAATAACCCCCAAGTAACAAGTTCTTAATGGTATTTTAAAGGCTTAAGTTTGAAGTACACAATGATACAACACTGTATCAAGTTAATTTAATGCTCTTTTATTTTTCTTAGGTGGAATGATGGGGACAGCTGACCTCACAGTGCCAAATGGAGCTGGTACCAGTCCAGTTGGTAAGTGTGGTATCATCTTTTTGTTGAAAAATGTTGTTGTGTGTTTAGTTTCACAGTTATTCAGAAGAAGTTTTTTAGTTGGACTCTTTTGAAAAAGGTTGTGGAAGAGCAAAGGTTGTAATTTTTTTAGTTACAAGTGTTAAATCTTGTAAATTCTTGTCAGGCATTTAACTTTTTGCTGCCGTGCCCCTTCTACTTCAGTAATAGTTGCATTTTTCGTTAGTGGTTTTCAGTAGTAGCATGCTGCTCTTGCTTTTCTGTTTCTCTACAGGTATAATTTTACAGCACTCTGAAGAGATCTTACATGCACCAAATGTCTTACTTTGTATGAAATATACTACACTCACTAAACTATTACACTGAAGACACAACTTGGCTGTGTTCTCAAGCTTAGTCTTTGCAAGACCTGGTTGCGGTGCCAATCAAAAGGAAAAAAAATACAGACTGTATTGTTTGTATTGCCATGTGTATCTTGCTAATCATTTTGTAGCAATTATACAAAGAAAGCAATAAATCTTGGAAGCTCATAGCGAGGTTCTGTCTAAATTTTGGAAGATGATCAGGATTTCTTCTGAAAACAAATTAGAGATGTTGCCAAAAATCAAATTCACAGTATGTTTTGGTCTTCAGTAAAAAGATATGGTAGCACTGTTTCATTTAAATAATATTTTGTCTCCCCTACACAAAATCTAGTACTCTGATAGAGGGCAGGCAGCCACTGAAATTTATCATGCCACAGCAAGGCGAAATAAATTATAGTTCATCCACTTCCTTTATGTTCCTTCCACGCCTTGAGATGTCTTGGTGACTGAAGGTCAGTTGTGCAGATACACATAACTCTCCTTGGTATGTGTTTGTAGCAAGAGAAGCAACTGTTGACCTTTCAGTATTTACCCACTGGCTACTTAGTGTAGCAACTGGGGAAAAAGTTCTTTGAAGATGAAGTCAGGCAATTGAATTGATGAATAAAAAATGCCCTGGCTTACAAGGCTGAAAGCACAGAATTGACTTTCCACTCTTTATCCGTTCTTTGGCTATGTGCAGCAAAGATATGAAATATTAAAGAGTGGTTTCCATCAGGTAAGCAAAATTTTAAATGAAGGAAATTTCCTCAGCCGAAAAAAAAAAGACTATTTTTAGAAACTGTGGAGGTCAGATGTGGATTTCCATAGCATTTCTCAAGTCTGACTAAATAAGTTTATTATCAGGCTGTTTCAGGCCTCTTTTCCAAAATCAGGCTTTAGTAACAGCAGCCTCAGATTTAAGATTCCTGCTTTCAGTAAGCAAATAAAACAGTTGTTTACAGCACTTGCTATGGAATATCAAACCATCGAAATACCCGGTTACAGCAGCTTGGTGAACATATTTAATGCCATAAAATGTTTTCCTTCTTGCATTTATTAATAGTTTATGTGAAAAGTCAAAATGCATCACTTATCTCTTACTTTCCAGAACATCGCACCCAAAATGTTACACATATACCCACTCATTTCTAGAAAGAATTTTTTTTCATACAAGTAAGAGTTGTGGCTATAGAAGATCAGTGGACCATTTATAAGTACCACCTTTAACGAAACTCAGCTACCTAGTTAACACCAGAATACTGAGCCACAGAGTGCCCTAAGTTGTCAGAGCTCTGTTTTCTACTAGGACATGGCATGGCTTCTTTTAAATACTGTTGGGTGCACAGTAACCTTCTGTGTTGCAACCAAAATCAAGAAACCACACATAACCAGATTGAGTGAATCTGCTAACTTGTCAATCTGAGCTTGACAGCTGCCGTTGAAGCATGTATGTCAAGTTAATTATGTCTGCAGACAACAATGGTTTTAGTTTCTTGCTACATTTATTGTAGAATTCGCTTTAAAAAGCTTGTGTTTTCCTCTTCTAGCTTTCAATCTTTTAAACTCAGGAATGGGGAATTCTGCTATGGATATAGTTGTGAAAGGGCATATATCAAATTTGCAGTTCATAATCTATAGGAGAGATGTAAAGATGGAGTATTGGCTTACCCATATTCCTAGATACTCTCTTACAGACAAAGGAAAAAATATCCAAATCTTACTTGGCATTATGAAGTTTTGAGCACTTGAGATTTTGTTCTCATTTCATTCAAAGCTACTTACATGCCTTTATCTCTGAATAAAAAGTAAGTAAAGGTTATCTTGCCTAGTTGGGACCCAGTTCAAACAAAGATGTTGCATAAAATGGCTCATATTCAGTTCACATGAGTCTTTTTTCTCAAGTCCTGTGTAACTTGATTGGAATAGATCTGATTTTCTTTAGCAGTCAATCTGCCAACTTAACAGTTTTTCTGTGGAAAATAGAGTAAAAATATCTGCCTGTTGTAGCAGAGATTGGTAGGTGGGTTTTTATATCTAGAACAGAAAAAATTGTGATTATTTTATAATACTGAGAGCTCACTTCACACGCAGCTGTCATAACTCTGCAAAAGCATTCTTATTTTGTAGTATTTTTAAAACATTACCCACCACATAAAAACCATCTGCTGGATTTTTTACTTGGCAAGTGTATGAGCTCTGAGGAGGGGGGAAGTGGCCGGCATTATGGCAGTGTTTGCTTTTGAGCTAATTTATTTTTTCTGTGAATTAGATCTAATGTTTTGGAGCTAGGATTTTCATGGTAACACTGCCTGTGGTCAGTGTTAAACCCTGTTCAGTTTTTGATGGGCATCCAATATGCTTCAGGAATCTCCTGTCACCAAGATAGGATACACCTTGGTACTTGCTGGTCAGTATGATCATGGCTTGAGCGCCATGCATTGCTGTATCCTCCTTTCAAAAGGCTGTGGATTCTTATTAGGCAGAGTGTAGCCTCACTTGCTCTGAGTACCCAGATGAGGCAGGGAGTTTCTTTGCCTTTGAACTGAAAGGATTTGACGGATGGATCACCTTCAGATTAGTCAGGAAGGAGGTCTGTTGTGTTCCAGCAGTCAGTGTTATACCTTGAATCATCCAGAAGTGCCAGTAAAGTGCAGTTCCAGTGACAGTGTCCCATCGTTGAGAATCAGAAGGACCCAAAAGAAGTACCACTGTTACACAGTGTTTGCTTTTTCTTCTATATCTTTCATGGATGGCATCAAGATGCAAAGGATCTGACTGGTTTTCATTGCTAAGGCTGCATGAAAACCATAAACCTTAAGACCTTTGTATTGAGATGAGTTCTGTAAGCTCTTCCCGGTCCTAGATGATCTCAGTTCTAGATAATTTTGAAAGAGCTGTTGAAAGTGGAAGCTCTTTATGATCTCTTAGAATATTATTTGCCTGTGGATTTCTTTGTCAGCGAAATAAGCCATTCTGGTCAGTAATACAGATTATGGACCTAGTTAATCTTCTGGGAAATTATCTTTACAATTTTATCATCAGAAGAATGGATAAGAAAGGTCTGCTCTTGTAGAGTAGTGAATTTTTAATCTTTGTTCCAGAGCTGTATCTTCTCTGATGTCCTCAATAATCTTCAGATTCTGATACATGAAGTAATTTTAGGAATGCTGAATTTCTTTGGAATACAACTTTGTCTTGAGTGCTATTGTATCTCTATTAAGAACCAGTCTAGGTCATGTGTGATCTTTTATCCTGGCCTGAGGATGGATTATGCTGAGGTGCAACTGACAGCTTGCACGCACTTGTAAACTGCTTTATATTGCCAGAAAAGGATCAAGACAGAGATCTGTGAAAAGCTGCACCTGTAAAGGGTTCCCTTTATCTTGAGGGCTTGGCTGACTGGGAGAGCTTTTTCTGCCTTCTGAGAATAAAAGAATCTTTCAGGTTGGTCTTTCATAAGTCTGAGTCAAGTGGCTGATATGCTGCAGTTCTTAAGAGTACACCTGAAGGCTTCGGTAACAAAACAGCTTTCTGTGCATACCTTTTTAATTGTGTTGTTTTACCTATTAAATGGGAGACACCCCAATGAGAAGTATCCAGCTAACTCTGGAAAAACATACCTCTTGCAGGAATTTTGCTTGAAACTGGATTGCAGATATCAGCCTCTTCCTTAAGAAAAAAGACTTCCTTCTTCCCCCAGCCCCTGTGTAAAACTCACCAGCCTGTCTCATCTGTATCAGCTAAAAAGCTTAGCACTGTTGTAGATGACCTCCTTAAGAAAGCAACTTTTACAAGGGCATGTAGTGTCAGGACAAAGGGGAATGGCTTTAGACTGAAAGAGAGGAGATTTAAATTAGATATTAGGAAAGAATTCTTCCCTGTGAGGGTGCTGAGGCGCTGGCACAGGGTGCCCAGAGAAGCTGTGGCTGCCCCATCCCTGGCA
>JBCJKH010011532.1:14471-26545 GCA_039877255.1 Loriculus beryllinus | reverse complement strand
CCCCCAAGTCTTTCTCTGCAGGGCTGCTTTGAATCTCTTCTCTGCCCAACCTGTAGTTGTGCCTGGGATTGCTCTGACCCAGGTGTAGAACCTTGCACTTGTCATGGTTAAAAGTAGCTTTTATATATTCAGTGACTCAAGTACATAGGCCCACAGAATTTCAGAGCCAGTTGATTATTTTCCTCCCTTTTTAACAAGAGACATTGATTTGGGTATTTTTTTGGTGTGTCAATGGATGAAATGCTTTTCTTGTAACTCTTTCAGACAGCTCTTGATATCCGGCAGTCAGTATTTGGAGGTAAAAACATCCATGTAGCTACAGCTCATGAAGACTTGGCTTACTCTTCGTATGTTCACCAGTACAGCTCTGGAAAATTTGACAATGCACTGTGAGTACAAGTGTTTGGGGCACTGGCAGCAAA
This sequence comes from Loriculus beryllinus, assembly GCA_039877255.1. Taxonomy (NCBI): domain Eukaryota; kingdom Metazoa; phylum Chordata; class Aves; order Psittaciformes; family Psittacidae; genus Loriculus; species Loriculus beryllinus. The sequence goes on along the minus strand of JBCJKH010011532.1, from coordinate 26,123 downwards.
GTTAGTCCTTTAAGGGGAGAAGAGTGTCCTTAGATGATACGGACTGTCCAGTTAGAACTTAAATGCTTCAGTTAATTGCATTAATGTTCTAATATTTTATCAGTCAGCTGTTAACTCATATGTATGTATCTTGAATGTGTTACTTAACCTTTCAGATTCCATGCTGAACGTGCTATTGGCATTATAACTCACATTCTCCCAGAAGATCATCTTCTCTTGGCATCTTCAAAGCGAGTTAAAGGTAGGACCCTTTACTGTGTTACAGGGACAGTTTGAAGTCACTCACTCAGGTGTGTTGATTCAGTTCCCAGAGGCAATGTCACTTGAGTTGATTTTAACTCAAATGGATGTCACTCTGGAATATTTGTAGCCCTCAATGTCCTCTGCCAGCACACTTATAAAATACATAAATCCTTTCTTTAAAACTTCACCTTTGAGGGACTGGAGAGTATAAAAATACATGTTGGGAGCTTGATATCTGGTGTAACCTCTTTGAAAACAGTTTGTAATAAACACAAAGTCTGATGAGATGTCTTGGATAGAAGGCTTTCTGCTGCCTACATTTAACACCTCTTTGTGTTTGGGCCACAGTAACGTTGTTTTTCCTCTCCCACATTTAGCACTTATCTTGGAGGAGATTGCAATAGACTGTCACAACAAGGAAACTGAGCAGAGGTTACTTCAGGAAGCTCATGACTTGCATCTCTCCTCACTCCAGTTAGCTAAAAAAGCCTTTGGGGAGTTTAATGTGCAAACAGCAAAACACTATGGCAATCTTGGAAGACTGTATCAGTCCATGAGAAAGTTTAAGGTAAGATTATACTGACCTTAAGGTCTTAACTTAAAATCTGCAGACATCTATGAATCTGCCACAACAAATGATGATTTTCAATGTCCATGATTCATAACGTCAGTTGGTAGTTTTAGAGTTGGAAAACTTTTACTTTATAATTTATCTCTCTGAAGCTTTGCACAAAAATAACCCATTGAGATGCACAGTGCATTCAGAGGCAGGGATGACAGCAATCTTGACAGCAGAAAGAGCAGTACTGCTTGCTGATCCACTTGACTGAGAGCTTGAAGAACTTGATCTAGTTTTGGCTTTCTTGCTTCTTTCCTTTTATAAAATACTTACAGACTATTCAGCTTCTCCATAGTTACATTTCTTTGAACCTGCCTTGTTTTCCTCCTCTTTTTGTGTTACGTTGTCTGGTGTCTGACTGACCTCTGTGAATTTGATCCTCATAGGAAGCAGAAGAAATGCACATCAAGGCAATTCAGATTAAGGAGCAGCTTCTAGGTCAAGAAGATTATGAAGTTGCCCTGTCAGTGGGCCATCTAGCTTCTCTCTATAACTATGATATGAACCAGTATGAAAATGCTGAAAAGCTCTATTTGAGGTCCATAGCAATTGGTAGGTGATTCTTAAAATGTGTGACTATATAGAAAGTTTAGTACTGCAGGAAACATTATTGAGTCATGTATTCAGGTGTTTAGTAAACAACTACTGCAATGCAGCCTGGTTTGTTTTGTATGTGGTTGCAATCTAAATATAATGCTTTTTCTTGAATGTTCTCCCAGGGATTGATTTCTGGAATTGTATTATTTTCAGTGCTTCATCAGAATTCATTCTTGAAAGCATCTGGAAACAGAGTAATTAGAAGCTTGGATGTTTGTCTTTAGATTACATTTTGGAGCTGTGGCTGGAAGTGCAGAATGCAGTTAAATTGTGAAAGGAATGGAGAGCTATTGTGCCCATCAGCCTGACTGTGTTCTCATTAAATATTTCTGTTGCCTGTTACCATTTGCAATAAACTTGTAATTCCAAATCAAATGCATTTTTGGGCCATGCTGTGGCTCAGCTTGGAGACCGTTTGTACAGTTCTGTACAGTGCGTTACAGGAAAGTCTTTATATGAGTGTGCATGTAAAGCTACAGCGCAATTAATGATCCAGTCATAGAGTCCCTGAGGACAAGTTCCAATATCCCGAAAGTAGGAGGTAGATAGAATTCAAAGCATCCTCCAGGAAGCTTGCATATTGTTAAAGTTCTTGATTCACCATAACAAAAAGGTTTGTGGTGTCGGTTAAAAAATGACACCAGAAATAAGAAGTAACCTTTTAATTTTGTTTTCTTTTGGATTTCTTTAGGAAAGAAGCTTTTTGGGGAAGGATACAGTGGACTTGAATATGATTACAGAGGTCTCATTAAACTGTACAATTCCATTGGCAATTACGAGAAAGTCTTTGAATACCACAATATTTTGGCCAATTGGAACCGGTTGCGGGATCGGCAGTTCTCGGTTACAGATGCTCTGGAGGACGTAAGCACCAGCCCTCAATCCACTGAAGAAGTGGTCCAGTCTTTTCTGATGTCTCAGAACGTTGATGGACAGAGTAGTTAAGAACTTGGTCAATAAACCAGTTAAGGTTTTTTCCCCCCAGGTTACAGGGGGAAAAGTCATACTGTGAAATCTAAACCATGTAGTTCTCTGGGGGCTGGAATTTGCATTGAAACACTGGTCCAGTCTACTGAAGAGTGCCCATACGGATGAATGTGTGTTAAATTCTTATCAGCATGTGTATGGCATGTTTAGTTCGGCTCACATTTTGAACTTGGTATTCCAGAAAACCCCTTCTTTCTCTCTTCTTTCAAAAGAAGCTACTTTGCAGAAAGTCTGCAAGAAAACCTTAAATAAAACTGTTTGAGCTCAAAAGAGTTGCATTCTTATTATGAATGGAAGGTTTCATCAAGAGCTTTCTGCTGTTACATAGGAAGAGTAAATGCTGTGCAATAAGAAGTTACAGGAGAAGGGTCTTTCTACTATACACATAGCAAAGTTAATCATAAATATCAAGAGAAGGGAGGATGCCCTAGCCTTGGGTCTGCCTTACGAAGAAAAGTGGCAAAGAACCACTCTGGAGAGCAACATACTCTTTGTGAACCATGTCAGGGGGTTAAGCCAGTCACCACCATGTGTTGTTGTGAACACCCTGAACTGGACCAGTGTTCATCGGTCAGTGATAGAGGATCCAGTAGACCAGCAGTTGTAGTTTTCTTTGGTACCAACCAAGAGTGCTCATCTTCTGAACAGGACCAGGAAAATCGAAAGTGGACCAGCCTGCTAGAAACAGTTTTTGGACCAGTGGCTTTAATTTAATATTTCTGCCCCTGCATTCACTTTTACAGTAGGATTATTTCATTTAGATGTATGATCAGTGAAAAATTATATTCATGTAATAGATACAAACCTAGGAAGTGAACGTTCTTTAGCGGTTGCGATGGCATGTCTTTACCTAGTGAGCTTATACAAATATTAATGTCGATGCCACAAGCAAAAACTAGAAATGCTTTAACTATTTCCTGCAGCCATCTCTTTTCTTTCTCTCCTTTTTGAATGGGCTTACTCTAATAATTGAGGCAGTAACTTGTTTATACCAGTTAATAGTTTTGTATTCCAGTCCAGTTCAACCTGTGTTTCTGGAGAACACAACTCCTTGTACAGTCCACAGGGGTCAGTGGAAAATGCCAAAAAGCACAAACAGGTCTTTTCTTTTTATTTTCTTGTGATGCTTCATTTCTACATTAAACAAGAGTACAACCAGAAACGGATTCCTTTATATTAATTGAAAAAGCAGAAGAGCTGTAAAGATCCTCTTATAATGCCTATCTCACTAGCTTGTCTTAATTTTTCTGCTTTTGGGGGGGGGGGGGGGGGCTGCTTGGTTGTGTGGCTTTTTGGTTTGGGTGTTGGTTTTGGTTTTCTTTGTGCTTTTTAATGTTGAGGTAAATCTCATTTGATGGTCTTTGTAACGTAGCTAACTAGGAACAACTCACTGCTGTTACCTCAGTTCCTCTTAGAGCAGCACAAACCATGCTCCTGTAGTTCCCGTTCTGTCGGTTCTGGGTTTTCTCCTTCCCCACAGCCCCTATTTTCAGGGGTTTGTGTCTGGGCTGTCATGGCCAGTCTGTGCTGGGGCTCTGAGCACGCTTCATCCTGGGCTTGGTCTAAGCAGCATCTTTGTGGTCTGGCTTTTAATTCCTTTATGAAGTTTGGGATAAGGGAAGCTGTGTGGTGGTCTTCAAGCCAGAGTGCAGAGCAGAAATAGGAATCTCAGCCATGACTCTTAAGAGCTGAACTTGAACAGACCGATAGTTCATATCCTGGTGCCTTCAAGTATATTTTTGTGGGAAAAGGCTGAATAATACCATCTTTAAAATGCAGTTATGTGATTAGTGAACGCTGAGTTAAGGATTGTATGCTTAGAATATCTTCACTGATGTGAAAAGAAGTATTTGCATTAAAAAAACATCCCCATGGTATTAAGACTGCAGTATAACTTCAGTGGCTCTTCAATGAAAATCCAACTTTGTTATGTGTGGATTTAAACTCTAATTTATTTCTAGGAATTTTTGTTTATGACTGTGTGAGGTGCTACAAACATGCAGCTGTCTGCCAGGCAGAACGCTTTTATCCCTGAATGCTCACTGATGAATTATAAAGTTCTTACAAATTCCTGTTTTATTAAAACTACTTGGATGAAGTGTGTATGGCTGGTGTCAGAACTTAGGCAGGGACGGTGTGCCTAAAATTGTTCTCAAGGAGCTGTGTTGTATCTCAGAAGTGTTCAAAAGCTTCAGGCTGGGTGTGTGGATTTGTGCTTCCTTTATCTGCAGACTGTTTCTTTGCTTAGGGTTTCCAGTCCTGGTTTTCCATTTCCAGCTATTGACTGAGGGATCTCAAAAGATCTCAAGGTTCTGTGTTTGGGGCGAGGGGTGTTCTTTGCCTGACACCAGTGGCAGTGGCCTACACGAACCACTGCTGTTGTTTCACTTCTGCTTTGTGTTTGTCTTTCACTGTTTACCTTCAAGTTAAGGCAGCCAGGAGAGTGTCCAGCACAGGGAAGGACAGGAAGGTGTCACACTTATCTCTGACAACCAAATGCCTTGGTTCAGTTGGTTTAACTGTAGCTTTGCTCTCCAGCCTTGCTGGGTTTGGTGGACTTCTCTTTCTTTCCCTAAGCTGCTTCACCAGCACATTAATACTTTGGTGCATTGGCTTGTCTGGAAGGAGCTAAGGTCCTGAATGTCACACAAGATCTCCTTAGTAGCAGGCTCTGACTAAGAGATGTGACTTGGTCAAGAGTAGTTAGCAGGGATCCTTGTAAGGCCCATAGCATGCTCTTCATGGGACTGGATTAAATCCTGACTGGACTCTTGAGTTGATCTCATTGTGGCATCTCCACAACTCCAGTCACACCAAGGCATGTAAATGATGGAGAAAGGTGGCAGTGGCCAATGGCTAAAGCTGTTCAAGCGCAAGTTTGTGGAACAACTTTGCAGTTGCCTGCAAAATGCTCTGTTGCTGCTCTGCAGAGCATGGAGCCTTCCCCCTGATGCTGCCCTTGCTGCGGGTGTGATACTTGCTTCTCCATGTAATAACATAAATGCAACCTTTCTAGTTCTTGGTTCTGTGTCTCCTAAATTGAGCTCTTAGAACACGTTTGCATCAGCATCTGGTGACTGAAACGTGGTGCTGTTGGTCAGTGATTGCTGTCTCTGCTGTTACTGTTTGATACCTTTGAGAAAGTAGGAGTCCAGCTGGATGACTTCAGAGGAAGGTAAATGCCAGTCCCTCCGTGCCAGTGTGGTTGGAGTAGATGTGGTGGTGTTACTGCAGTATTCCATGGCTCAGGCACCAGGCAGAGGGAGCAGAGCTGGGGCATTCCCCCCCTGCTGTGCCCCTAGAGCAGGCTTTCCATGTACATCCAAGCATCAGTGCTGGGGAGGGAGCTGTGTGAGGGAGCCCCTGTGGCTCCAGATGCTAAAGGAAGTTAATGAGTTATTGGCATTGCATAGAGGTTTGTTGGGGCTGCATTGACAGGGGGGAGCTGAGAGTGGAAATCCAGGGGGATGCATCTTGAAGGTAAGTCATGTAATCACACCAGAGTAATGGGATGCAAGTGGTGAGGACAGGGGTCACCTGAAAGTAAATGATTGTAACTATTGCTTAAATTAAACCCTTAGTATTTAATTTTCAGTATAGTGTCATTTGAGTGAATGATCTCTGTGCTCCTTTATGCAAACACTGCAGTTGGAGGGAGGGAGGAAGGTGGTATCAGGATTTCTCCACTTGGGACTGGGGCTGCTGTGTGTGGTTTGGGGAAGGGAAAGGAGTACACAAAGGCTTTAAGAGCTGACAAAAGTTGCAGGAAGATTTGAAAATCAATGTATCCCTCAGCTACTTGAAGTAAAACAACTGTGACTGTTGGTCCCTAACGGGTGTTGGGTCACTTTGATGGCACAGTATTAATTATAGAGCTCTAGAATGGTTTGGGTTGGAAGGGACCCTAAGGTCATCTAGTTTCAAACCCCTGCCATGGGCAGGGACACCTCACACTAAACCATGGCACCCAAGGCTCTGTCCAACCCAGCGTTGGACACTGCCAGGGGTGGAGCATTTACCACTTCCTTGGGCAACCCATTCCAGTACCCTCAGCACCCTCACAGGAAAGAATTTCTTCCTTAGATCCAACCTGAACTTCCGCTGTTTCAGTTTGAACCCATCACCCTTGTCCTATCACTACAGTCCCTGATGAAGAGCCCCTCTCCAGCCTCCAAATAACAACCTGCAAAGTGTCTGCCGTGGTGTCCCTGCCCGCGCAGCGGTACCTGCTGGTTGGGGCTCTTCCTTTTGCACACAGTTCTTATTCAGTAATGTTGAAGGGGTTTTGTTGTTGAATTCCAATTTTGCGGACAAAGATGTTCTTTTGTAAGTTGAAAGAATGAAGTTTTTCTCTCAATGTGCTGCAGTGTGAAGTTTGCTCCAGGTGCCATTGCGCTGCTTCTCATGGTACAACAAAATGCACATTTAACTTGATTTCCTTTTTATAGTCCTACGTATGGGGAGAGTGCAAACAGGAGAATGCATCGTGCCTAAAACATGACTGAAGCTGTTCACAGCCGTTCTCTTGATTTGGTGGGGTTTGAGGCCGCAGGTCAGCAGTGGGTAGCACAGTGGAGATGTTGCCATTATCAGTCTTTTAAGCAGAGATCCTCCCCTCTGCTGCCTGTGCAGAAAACACTTTATTTCCTCTGAAAGGTGGTTGTTTCCCCCTTCTCTTTTCCTTTCTGTTCTATAACACCAATGACTGCCCAAATGCCAGTTGCAGATCCGACTCCACGGTGTGGGTCTCTCCCGATCCAACACAACGGGCCCGTGGTGCGTTGTGTGTCATGGCCCTGTGAGAATCCTTCTCGAGTAGCAGGGAGGAAACTTCCTTGACCTGGAAACAAACTCAAAGTGCGTGTGAGGAATTGGCAGCGCTGGTAACGCTTTTGTCCCTAAATCTCAGGAATGTTTTAGGCAGTGAAACCGGTTTCCCTTCGGTGATGGAAAGGCGCGTGCTCTAGGGTCTTGTGTACCAATCTGTCCTTGCAATCCTCGGTATCTATAGCATGAGTGGCCTTAGTGAGTTTGTTGAAGTGCACATTTTTGTTTTCTTTCTTCAGAAGTAAAGTTTAAAGATGACAAAGATATATACTATATAAATATATAGAGCTATTTAGAGACTTGGTTTGTGGTGCACAAGTTCAGTGTTGGATCGCTAAGTAATTGTCACAGGTACCATATGTGTAACTTCTTTTCTTTGATGTACATCCCTTGATGGGAAGCGATGTTGCCATGGTAACTACAACTTTACAATATATGACTTAACGATGTGAATGAACTCTACATTTGATTGAATATTGCCAGGTTCAGTACTATTTTTATACTTTATTGAACTACAGGGGATTTTAATTTAATAGCATTTTAAAGAAGATGTTGCTTGAACTGTATAACTGAATAAATCAAACTACTTATACAACCCCCTCCTCTAAACCAGAATCTCTGCCTGTAGTGCCACATTCATTGGTAGCAAAGTATCTCCATCATTACTAGACCTTGGAGACCACCCTACTTGTCGTGTCAAGACTTAATGTTCCGTATCCTCCTCCTCACGGACTGCAGTGCCCGGCATTCTTTGTACCCATCAAACCACACTATGTTTGTAACCAGCATTGTGATATTCTGTAACTGTATTGCTAAAATGAAATATTGACCTAATAAATGGAGTGTTTCCCGCATCTCCAAGTATCTGCATTGAATCTGGTTAAAACTTTGCTTCCAACAAACAGCTGCCCCTCGCCACAACGTGTCTAAGAGTGGGTGTTTGGCTGTTTCTGCCTTGTCACAGTAAGCCAGAGTGAGGTTAGAAGCTGGGTTGAGCTGATCCAGCTCCTGGGGCTGCCTTTGTTGTCTCCTCTGAGCTCTGCTGCCCACATTAGCTTTGTCCTGGCCTGTGGCCGGGCTGGCCAAGCTTTTTTGATCAAGATGAGTGGGTTTCCATAGATCTCCAATCATGCAGCTTTGGGGGTGGTTCTATTGTAGCTGGCCCCTTTGTTTTGTGTTTGATATCCTTTATATTGGCATGTAAATGTGACTGCCTTGTCAGCGAGGACCTTCTGGTGCTAATGCTTTCCCCCGAGGTAGCCACGGGGACACGAAGTCTTTCATCCAGGTGAGCAGGCACAGGGCAAAAGCATTTTCTGTGGCTGCCTGAGCACAGAACGGGTTGGAAACAGCGTTTCTGGAGCTTTTGTTGTTAACCCATCCGGTGTGAGCGGTGTGCGTTGGTTTTCAGTGCGCCTGTAATGGAGCTGTAACCCTCCAGTTGTGCAGGGGCTCCTGTCACAGGTCTCCTATTTCCACTTCAGAGGCAAAACCACCTCCAAACACCCAGCCTCTGAGTGCAGCCCAGAGATGCTGCACCCTAAGGAGCCCAGGTGAGGCCCCTGTGCCAGGTTCCCCACTTGTGAAGCAAGGCTGACATCCTCAGGGCTGTGGCTTTGCCCTTTGCGGCTGTGCAGCCCATCTGGAGGACCCATGCAAACGTAAATGGGTGAAAGATGCAAGGCCTGGGACGTCTCCGTGTGTTCCTGCAGCTTTCTCAATGCCTTCCCTTTTCCCCAGGGGAAAAAACTGATATTTGGGGAGTGCTGAAGCCAAACTGCCAGGCACAAAGGAGACAACAGAAGCGTGTTTGCTTCGGCCGCTAAGAAGGAAGCATCGACAACAGCAACCCCAGAACTGCATCTGCCCAGGTACAAGGGACCTGGTGTTGAACACTTGGAGGTACGAGGCCGTCCTGCTGCTGCCTGGGGAGTTAATGAAGCTGTCTCCCAGCAATGGCTTTGTTTCCTGGGTGAGTTGGAGCCAGAGTCCCAAACCCTGCCATGGGCAAGGATCTCGCTCTTCCCCGTGTTGGAGGAATTAACCATAACTCCCATTAACCCAGGCTGGGGTGAGCTGCCAGGGGAGGCCGGCTGCCTGCAGGGGGGGTGGGCTTGGGGTTATGCTCCCTTGGACTTCCCAAAGCACAGGAAACTCTTCCTGGCTGGCAGAAGGTCTGGTGCATCCCCAACAAGAACAGCTCCTGTCCTGGGGGGGTCCCTGCAGGGTGCCAGGCTGCCACCAGGCACCACGGCTGCAGGCTTCTGCTTGTTCCTGATAGCTCTGGTTCCCCTCTGAACAGAGCTCCTGCTTCCTTATGGCACAAAGTATGGGCTTTACTGTCCCTGGACTTAACCGCCAGCCGTGGCCTCTGCTGGCATCTCTTCAGGCTGTGGTTTTGGGGGGGGGGAATGGGGTTTTGTGTCTCCTCTTTTTTCCCTTGGTTCTACGTTACTCTTTGAGCCAGGGTTGTGCAACGCTTCCTTGAATTACCCCATGCTCCATTTCCATGGAAAAGAACAAACAGGCCGAGTTAGGAAACTTGCAGTTGTGCGAGGCGGCTTTGGTAGCACCCCTGCTGCCAACTTCCATGGTTAAACAGCAGGAAAAAGCAATCCCTGTGGTATCCATGAGTAGCTCTGGTGCATCCTGTAGTTGACACCAAAGGTTTTCTTACTTAGAGCAGGGAGCTCCAAAGGCGAAACCTTTTCCCTTTGCCTCTGCCATCTGGTCAGGAAACTCAGGCTATTTCTGGCACAGCTCAGTTTTCCTTGAGAGCTTTCCCCTCATTTCTACGTCACCTCAAGTCCTACTGGAAAAGTTACAGATCCAAGCCTTGAGCAGGCTTTAACCTTGCTCGGGTCCGTCTTAAACCACGGTGACACTTTGAGGGCACACGGTGTGTTTCTGAAGCAGCCACGTGCACCTCTGTGTTTAGATCACAGAGCGTGTGCTATGAAGGTCAAAACCTGCAGCTGGAGGACGTCTTCCATTACCTGAAGAGGATTCCTGGTGTTCTGCTGCTGAACCAGGTCTGTGAGGAGCTGGATCTGGTGCCCGCTGACATCCTCCTGCCCAGCCTCAAGCGTGCGCTTGGCAGCGGTGCCTCCGTGGCAGAGCAGCCGGGGACCGGAGCCTCCTGCCAAGGCCTGGGGATGCGATCCAAGATGCCCTTTAAAAAGGAAATCTGTTGTCTTGGTTCTAAAACTGGCCTGTGTCATCTGCCCTTCCACGGGCATCCAGGAGGGATTCTTCTTGCTCGGGTTCAGAGCTGAGGGCAGTAACTAAGCCCCCTGCCCACCCACCTCGGTTTTGGCACGGAGGAAGGGAGGGTCTCTGGGGTTTTTTGACTCATCAGACTATGGGATTTCTATGCCAAGCTGTTGATCTTTCTGATGCTTTCTTAAGTGCTGGATTCCACAGCAAATCAAATGTAGCCAAGCCCCAAGCCCATCCCACCAGTTCTGGTGCTGTTTTCTCACTATTCCTGTCCCGAAGCAGCAGCTCTCAGACAAGTCTCTGTGGCAGCAACAGGCAAACAGGGCTACAGCCCCCCCAGTGTGGATCAATGGGTGTCAGCCGCAGACGTGCCAAGAACACTGGTGTGAGTACAGGCCAACTGCGTGGCTGTTGTTTGCCCAGAACAGTTACAAATGGCAAAGTGTGTGCGGAACAGTTATGAAACTGGTTTGAACCAGGGTATTTTCCATACTGGTCTCTTTCCCTCTTTCATTCCCTCCTCCCCAGTCAGTGACTGCTGACCACGTGGAGGGTTTGCATGTGTGTGTGTGTGTGTGTGTGTGTGTGTGTGTGTAGAAATGAGCAGGGAACAGATCCTGCTCTCCTCAGAAAAGGGTTTCTGCCATAGCAAGGAAAGGAGCAGCTGTTTGCTTCCTGACAAACGCTCTTCCATTATTGGGGTTTATGCAAAAAGAACCATGTAGTAACGGTAGATAGGATACTTTACACATCCCCCATCGAGCCTCAATGCTGATGCACTGTTAGGAACCTCCAGGATAACAATAAAGAAGATCACATGGTTTAAAATAGCCTGGTTTTCATTGTGCTTGGGTCCAGGCTTGTTGCTATGACGCTGCGAAGTGTTTCAGTATTTTGTGGGTTCAGGAAACCATGGAGACTGGTTTTATTCCCTGCTCTTTATTCAGGCGCTGAGGCTGCAGGAACCAGCTCCTCCTGTGTCCTCTGAAGTTCTCTGGGAACCTTAAAAACAACAAAAAAAAAGACACAAAGTAAGTGGAAGGCGTTTGGGGGCCTATAGGGATGCTGGAGAGGGACTCTTTGTTAGGGACTGTAGTGACAGGACAAGGGGTAACGGGTTCAAACTTAAACAGGGGAGGTTTAGATTGGATATAAGGAAG
>JBCJKH010011532.1:0-13174 GCA_039877255.1 Loriculus beryllinus | reverse complement strand
CTTTAACCCATTACCCCTTGTCCTATCACTACAGTCCCTAATGAAGAGTCCCTCCCCAGCATCCCTATAGGCCCCCTAGTAGCTTCTCTTGCTGTTGTCTTCCCTACTCCCATGTCTCTGAGGCAGCAGTTCGACCTGCCCGGCTGCTCCAGCTCCACCACTGATTGCTCTTCACCTCCTGATCCTCTGGCAAAATTGCCACGTTTCAATGTCTCTCCTCGGGGAGGAAGATGCTCTTCCTGCTTGGTGCCGATGACGCTGGCTGAGCTCACCTGTCATTCCTGCCGCTGGGCGTTGACTTTGCACTTGTGCTGATGGTGACTGTCTCTTTGACCTGGCTGTCCCTGCAGGTCTCTCCGTCTGTCTTTGGAGACCCCATCTGGTGTAAAGCCAATTCAGTTCCTCTTCCGAATAGAGGTGTTCCAAAGGGCAGCATAATTTCTTAAAAACAAGAAGGGAACAACAACAAAAGACACTTTAGAAGTTATTTATAGAAGCAAACACCACACATTGACTCATGCTTGGGCAATGACTCTTGCTTAACCGTGGTCCTGTTGCGTGGCCAGCTGAGAAATGACTGTACCAGCTGCCCAAATCCTCACCTGACAGTGTTTGTTCCTTGCAGTTTTGATCTGACACCCCATCCCACCCAGCAGCAAGTCCTGGTAGCCACTGCAGAGCTGTGCTCTCTGTGCTGTCGCTGTTCCCTGCATTGATGCCTAGCTCAGCTCTGTGCAGCTCAGCTCACGCAGCCCGGTGTACCCAATCACCCAAAGATCTGTGTTTTAACACCAAGAAGGGCAGGGAAAGGACCGTCGTTCTTCAGGCACTTTGGGCAGCTCGTCTGTAGCCGTGGGTGCTACTGGGTGGCTGCATTTGAGCAAAGGCTCAAGTGTGTGCAATGGGACACGGGCACCGCTCAGCCCCTCATGCTGTGGATGGGTGTGCGCTGCCACTGGATGTCACTGTCGCTTTATGGCACTGCGTGCTGGGAGGACGGCAGACGGTGGCGGTGGGTCCCTGCCCTGGACATCCCGAGGGTGATGGGATGGTAGCATGGAGCTGGATGCAGAGCAGCTGCTGCGCTGCGCCTCCTTCCATAGGCAACCCGAGAGAAGGGTTTTTTGCATTGCCAGTGTTCGTGCTGTTTGACTGCCTTTAAAAAACCAACCGACACTTCCAAAGCCTCAGAGAGCCCAGAAGACTTCGCTCTTCACTCTCTCAGACTCAGAGATGGGGCTGATTTCTACAGCTTTGAGCAGTGTAAAGGCACCAGCAGATTGCAAAGGGAAACGGTGCTGTCTTCTGGCTCTGAGAAGTGGCTCTGCTGTTTTCACGAACTCTGACGGCGGGGAGTTGGGAGCAGCGTTTCAATTCAGATGCGGTCGATCGCTTTGGTTTTAATTAAAAACAAGCAAACAAAAAAAGCCTAAAAGCCCAAATGTGAGGCAAGGGGACGCAGCTCCTTAATTTTGAGACGACTGGTGAGCAAGACTAGCAGATGGCTGCTCGCTTGCCTCTCTCCTGTACCAAACCTCACAGCGTTGTCAAATCACCACACTGACAACCTCAACCGCTTCCTAATTAAATATTGTTCCTGTATTTTTATGCTCACTCATCTAAATAACGAGGCATTTCCAAATACTCTATTTCTGTTGTGCCGAGCATGCCGATCCCCCCCTGGATCCACAGCCTGTTGTTTATGCTCTAGCAGGGAGCCGACTGCTGTTCCCTTCCCACAAAGGGTGAAAGATGCTTATTTTTCTCCCACTTGTCTTGCATAACAAAAGGCATTTGTCAACCCTTACATAACGGCAGAATTTGTCACTTCTTTTAGGAGGCAGCCTGGTCCCCAGCGTGGCACAGCCATAGCTCCTCGGTACACGCCGGCGCGTCCCAATAGCGCACAACGCAGCGTGACTAATGCTTGTCCCCCACTGTTTGGGGTTTTCTTCCCCCTTCCTCCTTGGACAAGAGGACGTGTCATTTGGTTGTGGTTTTTATTTAGGGGAGCAAAAAGGATGGGAAGGTGTCTACGGGGGGGTTACTCGCTCTTTAATATTTGTTCCAAGGTGGCAATGGGGAGCTACCATCAGTTCTGCGTGCTGCAGGAGCAGTGGGGCTTGTCCTTAGCCAGGTCATGTCCTGGGCTCTGCAGAGCCTCTGAGAAGGGCCATGCTGGAAATGGAGCTCGAGTTCTCCCTCCCAGCACTCACAAGTGGAAGGGAGCAGGAATGCCTGTTCCCTCCTGGGACTGCCAGTTGATTTTTTAATATCTCCCAATTAATCCCTTGCGTCTCGTGCCAGCAACAGGCATTTCGTTGTCATTTTGGTTTCTTTCTGACCGGTTTGATTTCCTCAGTGTTGGAATATCTTTATGGAGCCTTAGAAATAAATCAGTAGTTCTGTTTCCCTGTAAACTAAAAGCAAAGCCTGCACGGCTGGCTTCCTCCTTGCTTTCCGACTGCAAGAGAGAGCTGTTTACCTGTGGCCTCAAACTTATTTATGGCCTTATCACTGCCAGCTATCAGATGACCACAGCTCCCTTTTTAACATGGAGCAAGCAGTGTCCCGGTAACCCAACGAGGTCTCGCCTGCTGCTCGTTTCTGATTTACTCAGAGCAATTTCCCAGTTGATTCCTCTCTTTTTTGTTTTACATTGCAGATCTGGTCTTCATTATTTTTTAATACATTTCTTAAAGTATGTGTTTCTCATGGACCTTTGAACTTCCTGGTGTACTCAGCCTTTGCTCAGCAGATATGTTTATGGTTGGTTATGAGACTGCTCACATGGGTTAACCCTTTGGAGTCAGTGTTCTCAGCAAACCATTGGTTGCAGTTTCCCTTTATAGCTGATGCTCAGACACAGAACTCAGCTTTGGCTAATACAGGCTGTACCTGAACTGGTCACTTGTTTCAAAGTTGAACTTTTACACCATCAGATAAAACTATGGATCGAATTTGGTCTGTAAAGCCTGACTAGAAACATGGGATCAGAAACAGCTCCCAAAACTGTAATCCGTTGTGCTGAGGCCATCAGCTCTGCTTCCCAGTGCTAGCCAGGGAAGCCTGCTGGTGCCTGTGATAGCTCAGTGTCTGTGTTAGGGTAGGAACTGGCAATATCTTCAGGATCTGTGGCCTTGTCCTTTGGCATGGATCAATCTGTGTAAGCTGCATGGAACAGTTATCCCTTAAAGTTATCACAGCAGGAACACCTTACGGCTGTATTAACTTTTCTTTTTGCTTACTTGAAACTTATCCATTTTGTTTTCCTTGATGTACACATACATCTTCTCCAATTGATCTGCTTCCAGCTGGGAGAAGAGGGAGACAAACCGCCATAACTTCCTTGGGAAAAGAAAGACATGTGGATTGTGTGAGTACAAACTTCATCCTCTTCCTCGTCTGCTCCCTAGTTCTGGCTTGGCAAGTGGAGCCACTGACATACCCTTTGCACAGATTTTTGCCCTGTTTTATTTCCTTCCCCTCTGCAAATGTATAAACTTTCAAAGAACTGCTTCCCTAAGCATGGGAAGGGTTACCTATTAACCCAGGTGGCTACGTAGGAGCCCCTTTACTAGCAAAGGGATGTTGCTGATGGGCAGCACATTAAAATTGGCCTGTGCTGGGCAGGATGAGGTACCACATGGCCTCTGCTAGAATTACCTCCCAGATCTGTGAGTATTTGGCAGTTGGAGCAGCGATACAAGCCTCCTGGAGACACCCAACCTGATTCCCAGCGCCTGGAAATACACGGCCAAAGCAAGTGTCTAAATGCCAGCAGGGACCAGCAGGGGCAGGAGCTTATCACGTTGGGAGCATCACCAGTGTGGTACCACCGTGCCAGGTAAGAGGAGACCCTTACCTCCTCCAGTGTGCCACTTCTGAGGCTCTGCAGAACTTGTGGAGAAACTGATCGATGCAGTTCCCAATTATGGTCAAACTTTTCTTTACGTGCTTCAGTCTTTTCTTCATGAGGCTGTACTGGGACAGATTCAGTTTCCGAAGTGATGACTTAAAGGGTCTCAAAACCTCCTTGCACTGCAAAAAACACTAGATATAAATTGTTGGCATAGGTGTGCAGCGCTTCAAATCCAGGTGTCAGGCATTCCTTTTCACTAGCTAAACTGATTAAATAGCTGGGCAGGAAGCCCTGAAGGAGTGTTATGTTTAAGTATAGACATGGGGGACCTGACGTGGGTATTCAGCAGGACCTCTGTCAAGCACTCCTACTTCTCTGCAGGAGTTGCTCCTGCATATCCCAAGGTTGGTGATGCCATAGGCAAAGCATGCCAAAGGTGATATGAAAGCGAATTAAGTGATTTCCAAGACTGGGAATTCCTTTTTAACATTGTGGAGTGAAAAGTACAAATTTCAGGCTACAAAACGGCTGCTGTTCTGCAAGGAGGGGGAAAGGAAACCGCTTTACTGCTTTTTCTCATGCTGCTTCCTCCTGTGGCCAAACCTGGGATGCGTTGCAAACATTCGTATGTGATGCAAGAGCAAAGCCTGTGCCTGGATGCCCTCCCTTTTGTGCATCTTTTTGTCTGTTACGTGCATTAGACCACGAATGGGGTCATGCCCTGATATACCAGGAACAGGAAGGTTATCTCCCATGCTGGGGGAGGATGGTATGGGAGGGAGCTTTGGTTGCTGCAGTGTAAGTGATGCAGAGGAACCAAACCGCTTTAGCCAAGGAAGCACATGGTGTCATGAGAAGCGATAACGTAGCAGCACTTGTTCCCATAAACCAACCTGTGTTTGTGAAATGCGATCGATTTGTTGTCGGTTGGTTGGGTTTGGGTTTTTTTTGGGGGGGGGGGGGGTTGTGTGTTTGTGGTTTGTTTTTTTGTTTTTAAGCTAAAAGTGCTGCAGTGTCCACATGACCGGAGAACAATGAGGAGGTAAAAAGCTTTAGACATGGAAGAAAGCTACAGAATGAAGTCTCGTGTCCTTTTTTATCTCCCTCTCCCAGACTCCTGGGTTTCATTTGCTCCCTCCCTCTCAAAACCCTGAGATGCCACTGACTTTCTCTACAGCCAAATGCTACCCAGTATCTCACAACTTTAAAGGTGCCCTTATCAAGGCCCTCTGCGCAGCAGATGAGCGGGGCCTTGCGTGGTGGGGCACTCTCACTGCCCGTTCCAAGGGCTGCCTCCTTCACTGCGCCAGACAGCTCCTCCTCTGCGGTCTGCAAATTGCCAAAGGCATGGGTTAGTTTTCCAGTTCACACAAATCTCGCATCCTCTCTCTAAAAGCTGCCAAGGACAGACCCTGTCCTAGGACTTAGAAGCATTTCTCTTCCTGCCAGATCGATTCAGCTTGGGTTTTCAAAGGTGCTTAATGAAGCTAGGTACTCTATTATAATTAAAAGCCCGTACGAATTAGGTGCCTACCTGAAATCCCTTTTGGAAATCCTACCTCTGGTAAATTACAAGGTAAACAATGGCCACTCGTTTCTAATGGCATTAATCAAACATGGGCTGACAGCCACTTGTTAAGTGGAAATACGTGGTTACAATGGGCTCATTGTAATGCCACGCTGCTCCGTGCACAGCTGTATTGATGGCAAAGGTACTGTGGCCAACCTGCTGCAGAGCCAGCTTGAAAACAAAAATCCTCAGCCACTGAACTTGCATCTCCCAGTCTGGGAAGGGGGATATTTTCTCTTGCAGGGAGTGATGGCTGTTTTCTTTGTGTCGACATTTGTGTAGGTAACTCCTCCACTCATCTTTTGGAAAGCAACCCCTACGTAACTGACTTAAACACAAGTTTATGTTGCCTTATAAAACACACTGAAGTGTGTATGAAGGTAAGTCCTTTCCTCTCGGACATACTCTGCTCCATTGGAAGATTACTTCCCTGCAGCTCTCATCCCAAACCACATTCCAGAGGTGAGACTGAAGTTGGACTCTGCTTTGCTCCCACTATGTGCCAGTCTCCATGCACACGCTCACCTGGCCAGCTTTGTTATCCCTGCTGCAGTCCCTTGCCATGGCTCCATCCACTTCATCCTTAAAGCCTGTCTCCTCCATGGGATGCAGACCTCCTCTCCCTTCCCTGGGACCTCACTTGTGCCAGGTAGAAGGAGAACTGCCACAGAACCAAGCTTGCACCAAGATGTGCTGTGGTAACCAGGGTACCCGGACACCAGCTCCAAGTTCCACCAACAATGGCAACTGCTGAGACCCATCAGCCCCGCAGCCCCACGGCCCTCTGGGGCACAGTCACCTCTCCTCAACTCCCCAGTTTTGCCATTGATTTGTGGTCCTAAAACAATAGGCAGAACCCCCTGGATTTTCCCCTTGCTGGTAGTGGTCAGGATATTTGATGCTGTCAACGGCTCCTGCAGGCAACAGGAGGGAAATGTCCCTTGCTTTCTCTGTTAGCATCTGTGGGAGCTTGGTGGCATCTCTGAGGCTCTTGGTTGGTGCTGGGTTTGCCCCTGCAGTGAGCCCAGCACCTGTGACCGTGCATTAGTTGAGATTGGTTTGGCCTCTAAACATGGCACAAAGTGCTGTTCTCTGAGTCACACATGTGGCTGTGTGCGCTGCATCGGCTGTCTGTGAGAAAAGGTGCAGCTCCTGGTGTGAGCAATCACTTTTCCTTTATGGCTTGTGCCACTAGCAAGTTCAATGAAGGTCTTTCTCCGACTCTTCTACTGCATCTGCTGAGCTGCAGGGAAGCACCAGCCCCAAGAGAAAGCCAGGGTTATGTGGGGCTGGGGATGATTCCTGTAACAGAGGCAGTCCTATTTGAGGAGATGAAGAGCTGCAACCAGGAAAGGGGACTTGAGGCTGCATCTGAGGTGTTTTTCAGGACGCTGCTTGGAGTTGAGACCTCAGTTCTCGTTACAGTGTAATGGAAATTCAGGGTTACTTTCTTCACAGATGGCAGTGAAAGCCAACAGCAGTGAGAGCTCACTCTCGTGGGTAACATCTCTTTTAAAGCTCCCCTTAGAATAAATTGCACTTGCCAGGAAGAAGTCTGGAAAGGCTCTGGAGTTAAAAGGACTTTGATTTGGAAATCTACTTCAAGGAGAAATGCTTTCACAGGGCTCCCATCGTGCCCTGACCAGTCGGACAAGTGTGATTGTTCTGTCCCTTGGACAATTACTGTAAGTGCTGCAGCTGTGATTCAGCTGTACTCCTGTGCCACGTCCCTTCTGGCACCGGGAGTCATCTCAAGGGCTGTACAAAGGCCCCCTCTCTCTGAGGCCCTCCCAGGCATGGCTGTGTGGAGGGACCAGCGCTGCTCCTGGCAGAAGTTTGGATGCTTTTTGGTCAAGCATTTCTCTATGCAGCCAGGGATGCTGAGCACCTCCTGAGCCAAATGCCTGGTGCAGGTAGTAGCCTCGGAAAAGGACCTATTGATGGGCCTTGAAACAGAGACAGGCTCTTGTTTTCAGGCTGTCTTAGGTAAGTTTGACCTTTCCCCATGCTTGAATTCAATAATGACAAAAATCTATTACAACAAGCCCTCACCTTAAGATGTCTGCAGCATTTTCCCTCCTGTGTCTGCTTTGCTTCCTCCCCCACATCTGAAGTTTTGCTGTCAGCTCTCTGAACGCAGGAGCCTCACACAGGCAGGCGCTGAGCTGATGCAAAGACAATTAACTTCTAATGCTTTGCAGTTAGGTTTGCTTTGACCGTCTGAGGTATGTTACAACTTGTTTAACCTACACTAGGATTTTACAGTATTATTTATTTATTTATGTATTATTTAACACAAGGTAAGCTATGCAGAACCAAGCAGTGCTGACAGCACAGGTAAATGTACCTATGCTGCTTCAGCCTGATTGTTGGGAGGACTGCGTTGGAGATGGTTTGGTTGAAAGGGATGTTGAGAATGCAGCTGATCTCTCAACACTTGTTACCAACCACCCTCTATTTGTGTTTGCTGCCTGCAGTCACGACACCTGTCCCCAGCATGGCAGGCAGCTCCCCTCCTTTATACCTCTGAAGGTTTAACAAAGAAGTTGCCAGCTTCTGTTCTCACCCCTCAAGACAGGGTATTGAAGGGTAGCATGTTCCAGGCTAACAGGAGCACAAGAGAAATGAAGCTTCTTCAGCAGAAGCTTTCACGCACATTAGCAGTTAGATTAAAAGCCCTTTAGGAGCTCTAGGGACATACATCAGTGTTAGCATAGGCATAACCCGTATTTGCATGGCCATATCTGTGTCCTTGTGAGATTACAGCTTCCACACAGCATGTGACCGCCGCATGGAGTGGCTCTCTTGGCTTATCATGTGTACACTTCACTGTTTCAGAGGACAAAGAAGGCCTTGAGTTCCCCTTGAAAATCCCAGTCTTTGTTCTTCTACCTTTCAGTGTATGCTGCACTCAGAGCTCAGCCAAAGCCATAAACGTACAAACAGGAGGTATAGTTGGAGCTTCCTGGCCAGTCTACATCTGACGATCTCACTGTCTTTAGGAGTTGTCCATTAACCTGGCTCACAGTAGAGCAATGATTTTAGTGGTCCTCTCCAGATAACTTGGTGTAGTGGCAGAGCAGAAGACTAGACTGCTGAGGTTGCAAAATGCCTTTTTTCACGGTGGAACTGCACAATAATGTTCAAAGCTATACTCTGACCAAACAGCTACAAACCTGCCCTGTCTGAATCTGATTTTTTGGGGGGGTAGCACCGAGTTAGATTTCAATTCATTTTGCTCATCATGTTTGTCTGGTGGACAAGTCAGCTGCTATGAGACCAGGCATGAGACGTGCCTTTGAGTCCTTGGAAGTCTGTGGGTGATTCCCCTCCACCTGCCCCTCTAGAGGACAAGGCTGCTTTTTACTCTGAAGCTTATCATGTCGGAAGATGGCATAACCCAGACCACATCAATGTAAATCTGTCGGATTACATTGCCTACTTAAGGGCAAGAGTCCTTTGAAACAATGTTCTCACTGGATGGGGAAGAGTCAGGAGTACAAACAGATTATGTATCTCATATTTCTCCCCTTGAAGGAAAGGAAGCCTGAGTGCCAATGAAACACACTGTACTGTAACACTGCACCTTAGGGAAAACTGTTTCCCTGACAGCTCTTTTGTGAATATCAATTTCTACTATTTGAGTGTCTTAGTATTCCAGGAGCTGTGCAATTGCAAATACTAACAAACTTCTCTATTACAGCAGCTCTTCCAGTGCAAGAGTAGGCAGGTAGCCAGAAAAAGACACAGTTGTGAAGATGCTCTGTTCACGCTGCTATTTGTTATTTGCTGGTTTAGGCAGATTTAGCATGAATACCACATGTGATGTGATGAGTCAGGCTGCATATAATACATGCAGGCATCTGATGCAATATTTATTTACTGTGGGCCACAGGGAAGGAGAGCTGATAAGCACAGATAAATACACAGGTATTTTACATTATACTTAAACCAACTGCATGTACACGTGGTTTAGTTAAACATAAGATCAAACATCATTGCCGGATGCATTGCAATGTAATACTAAATAAGTTTATTGTAATGTGGAATGGAATTGTAATGAGGAATGTTTTTCAGTAACCTGTTCTTACCAAGAAGGTGGTGAACGCTTCCTTTGATAGAGTGATTAATGATACTGGGCACAACTGCTCAGGCTGCAGGGGTGGAGGCTGCACTAATTGGATGTGGGAATTCCTTTCCTGGTGCTTAAGGATGATGAAAACTTTCACAGCCAAATGGAGACTTCTCCCTGCTCAAGTTAAGAAAATCTCGTATAGGGGAAGAGACCTGAAAGAGAATTTGGGCTTGGTTAATTGTTTCTGCATGGCATTATTAGAGGCACTGTAATATACCACAGGATATAGTTAAGTGCTGGGAGCTTCTCATCTCACCACTTGTTTGAATTAGTGGTTCTTTACAAAACCCAAGCATGATTTGTAACCAGGTGTGTGTAAAAGCCACAAATACATCTGCATCTCTTATCCATTTCTTGCAAAATCTGATCAGGTGTGTCCCAAGCATTCCCATACTAGAAGACACAGCTAGCCAAATCTTCCACGGTGCCCAAAGCTACCAGTGACTAATATCTGGTGCTGGACACCTTCTTGTCAGTAGATGTATCTTCAGGTGTTCCTATTTTATGCTTCAGTAGTTTTGTAGATGTTTGTCTTTAGGTTTTCAGTTTATTAATGGTGTTTGCTAATGTCATGTAACTTTTTTAAGCTGCTTGAAGTCCTCAGGAACTGAAAGAGCATTATCAGCTTCCTCCGTGCTTTGCAAGTTGCAGCCTGTGAGAAACAGAATAGTTAAAGGCTTTCCTTCTTGCTGTGCTTCACAAGTGTTCAGGCTTTGATACAAATTGAAATGGACATTGTTAATAAGATGTTAATAAGACTGTCCCTTTGATGCTCCTTATAAAATCAATTCTATAACAAGCTGGGTATCTCTTTATTGAAAATAGTTTAACTTTCCTTAAATCTTTTGGATCGTTAACTGCCCTACATGGTATCTGCCTTGCTCGTTTCCCCTCCCTAACAAATGTACCCACCATCTTAGCAATGAATTGGAGGAGCCTGGAGAATGATGAGACTGGTAACCCTGTGCCAAAAGGTCAGCTCTGCCTGGGGAATGTGGCAGGGGTTTTAACGGGATTAGCAACGTATGCAGAGACGCATCAAATGCACAAACCAAACAGGAGCCCAGAACCTAGAGGTAGGGAGTAATTAATAAATAAATAAATAAATACATACATAAATAAATGAGGGAGAGATGGGAGAACTAAGCACTGCTTGGGAGGGAAGAGAAGGCTTGAAAAGCAACAGCAGTGCACAACCAAGTGGGAAACCCAATTACTCTGGGACCTATGGAAAGTGCTCTCCCAGTCTCAAAATGGAAGAAAACAACCTGAAAGTGAGAGAGAGGACCTAACAGAGAAATGCCCATCAAGAAAAGGATGCCTTTAGGGAGGCTGTGCGGAACTTGGTGATGCTTTATTCTGTTACTTATAAAGACATTTAACTCCTGGTCAGAGAGCAAAGGAGCTTGCAGATCTCTTGTGTGTGTCCTGTGCTCTACGTTCACAGCTCTACTCTGGGCATGCTGCGAGCCCTCCTCAGCAAACAGCTGCTCTTCCATGAGCTTCTTTCCTCTCTTTGCAACAGAGAGGAAGAAAATAATAAAGCTGGAGAGGAATAAAAAGGGATTTTCCTCTCTCTACCACAGAGAAATTAAATGTCAGGCCTTCAGAAGGGGCTCTCCTGTCTTGGTTTTCGTTCCCAGTCTGGAGGCTTTTCTCTGAAAGAGTCAATGGAGAAAAACTTTTGCAGTGTCGTGTCTGCACATATGAAGAGGGTGGAAAATTACAACTGGTTGGAGCAATTGGGACTCAGAGCCACAATACCACCTGCATCAGGTCTCTTCTCTCTGAATCATGGTACCCTCAATTTCAAAGCCTCCCTTTATGGCAGAGGCTCTCAAATCTGTATCTTCCTTCCCTGCTCCTTTAGAAGACTTTAGTATCTGCCTCCAGTGATCTTGTTCTTTGCACAGGAGTGTTAGGCTGGCTCAGGTTCCAGTGCAGTCAGTGCTCCTGGGCTGGCTGCCTGCTGGCACGCAGCGTGGTGAGGCTTCTGGGCATGTGATGTGACCCAGGCTTACAAGGGGTAATGAAGTTCATGCTCCTGGTAGTATTCAGGTCTCCTCCCTCTGTTGTCATTGATGCCCTTTTCATGCACATTCTGCCTTGTGTTGCCTATCTCTTTCCTGCTCCCATACCTGTCCCTCACATCACACTGCCCTGTGCCTGACCTTGTGTGCAAGAAGGATGCAAGTGCTTAGGAGTATTTCTAAACTTCCACTTAACATTTATTTCAGTTCATGGATTTTCCAGGGGAAGTCAGATTTGGGGGCATTTTTTTTAAAAAAATTAATAATTCTGGTTTTATTTATTAAAAAAAAAAAAAAAAAAAAAAGAATGAAAAAAACAAGGAACTCCCCCCCCAGCCCACAAAATGTAGCTATCAAGAGAAGTAGCTTCATTTCTCTTTCTTAAAGCATTCAGCACCCTGTTACGCATAAAATAATAACCCAATAAAAGGCCAGCTTTTTTTATGTGATGGGTTTCGGTCTCTTGTATCGACAGCGCAGTGGGGTTAGCTGTAGTGAAAGGTAGGCTCTGCTGGGAAAGGCAGAAGGGAGAAAAAAAAGCAGTGCACGCCATTTCATTTCTGCAGTGTTCTGATTCCCTCCTACCAGCCTGAAAATGCAAAATGTGATCCTTTGTCTGGCATATGGGGATTTGGAGAATTGTTGGTAATTACAGCAGTTGTGCTATCCAGCTTAACTGGCTTAAATAACATATTAAGTGCTTTTATGATCTTCCACAACACGCTGGAATGCAAAGAGGTGTGTTTTTTTGCTGTTTATACTTTCTGGCAGGCATAACTTACATAACATTAACCTGCAAAAAAAAAAACAACCCTGTTTTTGCTGATTTCTGGCTTGTATAATTCACAGCCAGGGCTCTAGTTGATAAGATCCTGTTGTGGTAGGTGCTAGGCAGACGCAGGGCATACATTTACTCAGAAGGTGGAGCCTAATTGCAAGGGAAGAGGCTGTAGGATGGTGACACAGAATGGTGAGGCCAAACCACTCGGGGTGCCAGGCAAGGGGTCTTGGGACACTACTGGTCAAAGTATGGCTGAGCTCATGATGGCAAAGGCAAAAAGTGTGGGATGTGGAAGAGGCTCACAGGAAGTAATGATTTAACTTATTTAGGGAACATTCCCACTATTTCAATGAAAATTTCATGTGAAATTAGGAATGATTTACTAAGCATCATATCTAGAAGTGGGAGTATTGTAGGGTCTGGATTAGTGCTTATTCAGAAAAAAGAGGCAGAAATTAGTTTTCTCAAGAGTCTTTTTTTACCCTCTTTCCTTTTATTTTTTTATTTAGCAAAAATTCTGTTAGTCATCTGATTCCACCCAAATTCCCATGTCTCTTGCCTCAAAATCTCAATCTTCTATTACCTGCTATTATACCTAATGTTTAAAGAAAATGTGAGAAGAACATGCTGTGAATGTCTTGTTGCTGAATCTAGTGTGATGAATAATCACAGAGCCAGAGGCTCAAAGAACCTGATAAGACACATGTGTGTGTGGGGGGGGGGGGGACAGAGAAATCCTGGGGAGCGAGGGGCCGGCTGGGAGGCAGCCGTCTCCAGAAGGCAGCAGAGTAGGGAG